>VMDO01026969.1:0-25925 GCA_007922755.1 Pedetes capensis
TGAGACAAAAAATTTCTACTTTTACTTGCAGAAGTTTCTTCATTCTGTTGTTAAGCAATAAAGATAACAAATTATTTACTCTTTAATGTTAAATAAAATATTTATTATAATAGTTTTAATTAGTAATTTACAGTATGAAATATTTTAACCTTTGTTCTCATCATTAACAAGATTATTCCTTATGATCAAAATATACTTTTGAGCTTGTACTTTGTTCAATCTATATTGTAATATATGTGTAAATATGGAAAAATAGATAAATATGAATAGTTGCAGACATCTTAAATATGATTGCTATTCAGAAAGATACACATCTTTTATTGAAAAAAGTAAAAGATGTTTTGCAAGAGATGAGGACTGCTTAACAATGTTATTGATTCTTAAAACCTGTTGGAAAATGGAGCTTAACCAAGGGAAAAGCCCTGAGGGAGTTCTGAAGCCAGTTAAGCTGCGTACATATGTTTGCTGACAGTTGGAAGGATGAACATTTCTCATCTCCCTTTGACTGCATTATAAAGCCTTGGAAAAGCTTGTGGATTCAGGTTTCATGCTCTTTGCAAGTGAATTCTTTTCCTTTTCATACTTTAAATTTGTAACATGTTCTATATAGTCCTTAAGTGAACATCCTGTTTTCAGGACTTCTAAAACTTCATTGCTTTGAACAGTGTGCCACATGGCAATTCTACAAACATAAAGAGTCCAGCTGTTAGGATGGAAAATGCCATATAAATCACTATAAAAGCATCTTGTCTTACTACTTTGGAGAACCCACTGAAGTATTTTAAAGGAAAGAGATACTAACTTTAAAAGCCTCCAAAAAGCACTGTCATGATTCTTTGGATTTTAGATTATAATCTCATACTGTTTCATGAAGGGAAGGTTTATATACCTTGTTCCCTGAGTAAAGAAATATTTTTCCAGTAATTTCTGAAGTGTGCTCTTGTCCCTGACCTCCTCCATGTGGTTTGTGAGATCTGAAACTGCATCATAATTAATTCTACTTAAGTAACCACCTTGAAAATAGAAAGTTCTTAGAAATAATATTTTAGTTATCTCCATCTGACCCTTGAAAATAAAAATAAACTCCTGGGCAAGTCTTCGGGATGAAAATGTTTTTGGGGGACAGCAGCACCTTCAACTAGAATAGTTCTGGACTGTCAGTGCATCCTGGAAAAATACGAAGACAGGGCAATCCTCTGAGTATTCAAGCTGTGAATAGTTTTATTCCTAATATTATGAACATTTGAAATGAGATGTTTTACACGCAGACACAGGGGATGTAGTGAGAGAAGGAGAAAAAGTATAATTGTACCAAAGTATATTTAGAGTTAGAAATATGAACGTAGCTGTTAACAGTATTAAATGCTGAATGAATGCGAGTTCCCTCTTCTATTGTAGTCCAAGATTCCAATGCATAGAGCCCTTTAAGGTGGCCATACTCTCCTACTCTCCGGCCTCAGTTGCCTCTTCACTCTTATTGGGGTTACTGGGGCACCAGTCTACTCTCTAAGAGGTCAACAAAAATCTCTATAACTAAGGATAGCAATTGGAAATAGGATCTTAATCCATGTCAGTTTTTTCTTGTTTTGTGAAATCAATTTTGCCTTCTTAATTTACAAAAGGCAGAAGGACCCGGCAAAGCACTCCCAAAAATTAATCCGCCATTAAAAACCCTATGAACAGCAGAGAAGCACTGACAATACTGTTTCCCTTGTATGTAGGGTAGCTATGAGTTGGATACTGACTCGACGGCACTTAACAAAAACAACAGCTTACAAAAAAGACTCATTATTATTTTATTTACTAACTGGGCTTTTTAAAAAGGATTGATTGAGCTTTTTTGGCAAAACTGTTCATTTTCTGCCTGATTGGATGGCAGAAAAGAAAGGAGTTATAGACTATGATTTCAGAATCAATATGTGCTTTCCAGTAAAAGAACTGGTGTATCCTTCCCTGTAAAATGGAGTTTTATGAGGAATAAGTGGGTAAAACACTTTGATATGAATTCATCACAGTGCCTTCTAGCACAGTAAGAGCTTGGACAGGAATGGATGGTAAATGGGACAACCCATTGGAATTTATGGTCTCAGTTGATTACCTTTGTGTTGAATAGAAGCATGGAATACTTTAGAGATATGCAGTGCTAGAGATGAGAAGGTCTTGTTGTTGTTGTTGTTGTTGTTGTTAGGTGCCGTCGAGTCGGTATCCGACTCATAGCGACCCTCATAGGGTTTTCAATGGCTGACTGTCTCGAGATTGCCTTGGGAGTGGATTGCCAGGCCCTTCTCCCATTTTTGTGGTGCTGGGAATTGAACTCGGGACCTCAGAGACTGCAGCGCAGTGCTCTACCAACTGAGCCAAACCTCAGCCCGAGAAGGTCTTAGAGATGAGTAAACAATTCATTCCTTCCTCCTCTTCTCCCTCCCTCCTTCTCTTCCTTCCTTCCTTTTTTCTTTTTTTTTCTTGCAGCACTGAGAGATTGAACCCAGAGCCTTGCATATGCTAGGCAAGTGCTCCACTACTGAGCTGTATCCCTAGCACCTTTTTCATTTTTTATTTTGAGACAAGGTCTCACTAAGTTATTCAGGCTGCCTTTGGTCTCAAACTCGCAATCATCCTGTCTCAGCATTCCAAGTTGTAGAATTACAGGCATGGGCTATTGTGCTGGCTATAATTTCATTTCATTGACTAAAAGTTGAAATCTAAAGTGAGACATGACTTGTCCATGGCCTATTCATGAAAGATCTGCAACAAGACCCTCTACCTCTGTTTTCTAAGTTCTGTGTCTTTGTCTCACATCACATTCCTGTTACAAATCTTTCTATTTTTATTTCTGGCAATTTATGTGGGTGGTGGCCAAACATATCTTCACAGGATATGTGCAGACATCCTGTGAAGATATCAAAGAAGTTCATTTTCTCACTGAACTTTTTTAAACATGCCATTTTGAGTAAAAAAGGATGTGCCAAGCAAAGTGTGGAGGAGAATGTTTCTGATCTTTTCATTATGTAGACAGGTCATGACATTTTGTAATAATCATCTTTGAAAAGAATAAATTCATTGAACTTAATATTCAAACAAGAAAGTCACCTGTTCATTTAACTCATAAGAACAAAACATAGAGTGAGATTTGGATGTACCTATTTGTAAAGAAACATAAAGACAGTTGATATGATGCCTTTTATAGGATCAGGTTAATGCTCCCTGTGCCTGGAGCTTACCCATTTGAAAAAGAGGAACTTAGATTTATCAAATGTTAAACACATGGCTTTAATGGTTCATATTAGGAGAATTCCTGTGGGATTTGCGCTGGTTGTGAGGTTGTATTCACTTTACTTTATTTCTTTCCCGTGGCTCTCCTATTTCCCTTTGGGATGTGTTTCATGTGTATGTTATTGCTTTGAAGATTTTTCATTTCTATCTCATACTTAACACTTGCCATTGACTCTTTGTGTAACTTATGAGAAATGCATGTCATTCTCCTCCCTGGGCACCAGGCTTTATAAGGAAAATGTTCCTGTGCTTATCTAGAAAAGGATATGTATTTCCCCATCTTTTATACTAAAATAAGATTTTGCTTTGTGGTACTGATAACTTTTTGGAAACAATTTTTATCTCTGTGATTAGTCTTCACTTTTTGGAACAAAGCAAAACAACAGACATTTGTGATTTTGCTTTTAGACAATATATTCTTGAATAAAGGGATGGGTGGCATCATAGATAAATCCCTCTTCCAGAAGAGCGTTTGATTGTCAACTATCTTTGCATTTGTGACCTCTATGATTATGGTGATGAACACCGGACTTTGAACTGGAAGTGGAATATGTACATTATTGTGCTATAAAAAGTTATACTCAGGGCAACCTTTGGGATCCACTTAAGAAAGCTTAACTGGCAGTCATAATGAGAGATCATCTGTACCTTTTGGTTTGTTTCTGTCAGTTTATAGGTGGCAAAAGCACTGTATTTTGAGTATAAATTGACCAGCATTAATATAAAAGACAGAGCAAAATATATTGGTGGATATGCTTACAGGATGAATCACTGGAAAATATTCAGCGTGTGTGTCTGTGGGCTTATCTGTTCTTTTTCTGTTTTTATTAAAATTGAAAAGTTAAATGGAAAGCAGGTTAATGGAGAAAAAAACATACTGTGGCTTGAACAAATCTTACATTCAAAGGAATACTTCTTATTTTCTTAAATTAAGTTTTTACATTTGCTCTTCTGGCAGAGCTGTCTTTATCATAATTTTCTAACCTTTTCTGTTTGTATCACTACCATATAATTCTATGGATATTATAGTTACTACTAGTATTCAAGCCTTCATCCTTTTTAAGTTAGAAAGAAAGAACAACAAAAGTATCAATCTTAACAGAATTATTTTAAAATTATAAACAGATTACTTGGTAAACAAAACAATGTTCTAATGGTATTTGAGTGGAAAATTTGGCAAGTTGCAAATGTAAGGGTTATGGTATTGATAATTATTTTTTAAAATGAAGCAAGATTCTTGATGTCCTCCTTTTGATTCTCTTCCAAAATGAGTAGAATGAATTTGTATCAACATAGACTCCATATGGAATAAATTTAGGCTTCATTCTATAGATGAAGAAAATCTATACAATTAGTTCTTTCTGTGGTAGAAAAACCTGATTGGATCTATTAAGATAGAGGGAAAAGTCCTGTTCTTTGCTATTTAATGTGCCCTAAGTGTTATCTCTTGGCAATATAATAGATTGAAACTGGTCACAACTTCTACCTAACTTACGTTTGGTATCATGTGAAAGAAAAATTTAAGTTAACAATAAGACTTCTATCATTATGATCATATTTACACCTGTTTGTATAATTTTTGGCTCATTATTTAATGTATTCTTTTGCCATTTGGCTTATGAATCCTAGATAAATGGTGAGAATGGAGGATTTACCATCACCTAGTATTTTTCTGCTGGGATTTAGCTCAGTTGGTAGAGCACTGTGCTGCAGTTTCTGAAGACCTGAGTTCAGTTCCCAACACCACAAAAATGGGAGAAGGGTCTAGCAATCCACTCCCAAGGCAATCCCGAAACAGTCAACCATTGAAAACCCTATGAGGGTGGCTATGAGTTGGATACCGACTCAACGGCACCTAACAACAACAAAGTATTTCTCTAATTTTTTGGTAAAAGCAACATGTAAATATCTCATTGCATAAATTTCACTTAATGGTCACTTTCTTCTCTAAATTAACTTTTGCTATGTTATTAGCAACATGAACCAACTGACTGATTCCTTTTCTTCTCTCCTACCTCTTATCATGGAGAGTTCCACAGTTCAGGTTTTAGCCCTACTTTTTTTAATTGGAAAATTTTAATGTACAACTTAATGGGTTCCATTATGATATGAGTTTCTAGCCTTACTTCTCTTCTCTTCTTCTTTTTTCTTTTCTTTTATTTTCTCTCTTCTGTCTTGTTTTCTGTCTTTGGAATTCTCACCTCTTACGTGCTCTCTTTCAGTCTCAAATCTCGGTCTTAAATATTTGTATGTATGTAGATGTATGTGTTCATCTATTTGCAAATATTTTTGCATGTATATTTAATTTGTCATTTTAGTCTGAACTTATTTTCTGAATTACAAACTTAGGTATCTAAGTGCATACTCAACAGCTCTGACTATCTAATATAAATTTTGTATTTTACCTGTCAGAAATAAAACACTGCATCTCCCCCATATCCCACCCTAACCTACCTCCTCCAATAGAACTCCCCATCTCAAATTTATGATAAGTCCATTTTCTGTGAGGATCAAGTCCAAATCATCCCTGACTCTTCTTTTTTTCTTGTCCTCCATATCCCATTTTTCATCAAATTTGGTAGTATTTATCTTTTAAATATATTCAGAATTCAACAGTTTCATTGTCACTTTCAAAGCTAATCTCTTGCCCCAAGACATCCTCAGCCTTTGCTCTGAATTACTGAAGTATCCTTCTAACACTGATCTTTTTGACTTTTTCTATTGCATCCCGCTTTTCTCCTCACCAGTCAACTTAGCAATAATACTCACCATGGTACCATGTTTTTCAAGCAAAGATCATGATACTTATTTTAGTAGATTTCTCCATTTGATTCTCAGCTCACTTGAAAGACAACCAAAGATTTTGCAATTACCTACAAGTCATAAATGCTGTAACTCTCCACTGTATTTTTTACCTATTTTCTTTCACTTCTCACTCATTTGGCTTCAGTCCATTGATATTCTTAAAAAATTGCAGAGACTCTTCTACCTGGATTTTCTTTTTTTCTTTTTTTTTTTCTGGGAATGAACTTCTTTAAGATACTCACAATGGCTCACAAGGGCAGTTTTATGTCTTTGACCAAATATTTCTTTCTTGTTGAAGCTTTCTCTAAATATATTGTGTATTTTATTAAAGTTGCAACACCCTCATATTTTAACTCCTTTTTCTGCTTTATTTGACTCTGTATAGAATTTGCCATCATCTAAAGACTCCAGATTTCATTTATTTTCATAAATGTCTTTCCCTAAATTATACTTTAGAGAATATATACTCTGCTAAGGGTATGGAATTTGCATGTTTTTTAAACCATGAATGTCCTGTGCCTAGAATAATTCTTGGCACTTAGGTATGTTCAATAAATATTTATTGAAAGAATAAAATAATATGAAACTCAAGTGTCATAATTTTTGTACTGTTTCTCCTGTAAATTGGAAAGAGATATAAAGTATTATAGGACTAGGGTTTAGCTCAGTTGGTAAAGTGTTGCCCTGCAATTTCTGAAGACCTGGGTTAGATCCTAGCACCACAAAAATGGGAGAAGGACATGGCAGCCCACTCCTGAAGCAATCCTGAAACAATCAGCCATTGAAAACTATGAGGGTCGCTATGAGTTGGGTCTGACTCCACTATACCTAACAACTACAACAGTAAAGTGTTAAGAAAATAATACTTGGCCACGACTTAGAATCCGGAGAAGGATGTGGCAATCCACTCCAGAAGCAATCCCGAAAACAATCAGCCATTGAAAACCCTACGATGGTCACTGTGAGTCCAACCTGACTCAATGGCACCTAACAACAGTACCAATAAAGTGTTATGAAAATAATGCCTGGCTAGGACTTAAAATGACATCAGGGTTTATTAGAAATGTGATCATAAGTAAATCCCATAAACCTTTTAAATTTTAGTCATCGTAAGTATGATTATAGACCATAAATGAGATAATGTATGTGAGAGTGCTTTTCAACTATTAAGCATTTTCCTAATGTTATTATTGTTTTTGCCCCTGGGGATTAATCTTATAAATGATTTAATTTTACCAGTACTGTGTTAATCTCTCTGTATTTGTTCTTTAAGTCATTTTAACTTAAGTTTTTATGATCTCATTTCCAGATTAATAAAAACACTTATAATTGGTTAGCATTAAGCACTCACTGAATGTTTACTACCAGTATATATACTATAATAACTATAGTGTACTGGGTAGTATGCATATTTAGGGCAACAATTGAAATCTATTTAAGTATAGTTATTTAATTTCTATTATTTATTCTGTGCCATGACTATCTGTGGTTTTCTACAAGTATGAACATATTTAATACTTTGAATAATCTGTGAGGTCAGTATTTTTATCTCTATTTTGCTGGTGAAAAACTGAGATAGATTAATGTGTTCAAGGCCATTGTTTATATTACCACATGCATGTGGTCATATGTTTAAAAATAAAATAACTTTAAGATTGGTAGTGTAGTCTTAGAAATAAATACAATATCTGAATACTACATAGAAGTCTTGTTAAACTATGTTTGAGAACTCAAATGTTGGCTGATTTTTATTCATTCATATAATATTTTTATATGCACTTTGAGCCACTAAGACCTTGACTTTTTATTATTATCACTGTTTAGCATTATTATTATTATTGCTATGATTATTTGTAGTACTAGGGGTGTTGAACACACAACCTATGCATGCTAGGAAAAGAGCTTTACCACTGAGCTGCACCTCCCCCGCCCATTTCTCTTTTTTCCTTTTTTGCTTTTGAGACAGGGTCTCACAAAGTTGCACAGGCTGCCTATGGCCTTGAACTCATGATTCTCCTGTCTCAGCCTCTCAAGTTACTGGGATTACAGGCATGTGCCATAGTACTGTGTCTCCTTAGTACTAAGTTTTCAGAAAAGAATATTGAGTAGTTTCAATATTGAGGAAAATATTGGCTTATGGAAACATTTCCACTAGTCACATGTCATTAGATCTTGAAGTTTGATTAACAGTGGAAGGCTTTTTGCTCTCTACCCATATTTCATATTTCTACTGTGATCTTGGCTTCTTTCTGTGCTTTATTTTCCATAATGTTTTTCCTGTTGAGGGCACTGGCATTCACTGTTAACTTGGAATAGATTCTTATTAAGTTCTTTTCTTTTTTACCATAATGTTCAATTTCATACTTGTACAAATTGTCATTGGGGAAATTTTCTGAGCAATTTGATACAAATCCATTGTTCACTATATATGGTTGTTATTAGCACAAATATTGGAGAGTCTCCAATATTTGTCTCCAATGTAACAATGTAACAAGAGTTAGGTAAATAAGCAAAATCCCTATTCTTAAGATCTAGTTGGAGAGGGTAATGTTGGACAGATAATGACTTTTTGGTTGGTAATAAATTGTAGGAAGAAGGTAAAGGAAGCTGGTAGAAGAGTGATGAGTAGTCCTTAGCCTTTAGGTGTGCATGAGTAAATTATGTTAAATCAGAAAGCACAGAGTATTTGTAACAATATGAGTGGATCTTGGAACCATTATGTTAAGTGAAATAAGCCTGGCACAGAAATATAAGTGCCTCATATTGTCACTCATCTTGTCATTACAATCTAAAAATGTTGATCTCATAGAAACTGAGAATAAGTGGTGACCACAGGCTGAAGAAAGTAGGGTGGAGTGAGGGATGGGGAAATGTTGATCAATGGGTACTAAGTCACTGTTAAAATAGGAGGAAGACATTTTGGTGAGCTATTGCACAGTAGGGTGACTATAGCTAGCAACAATGGTACATTTCCAAAAGCTAGAAGAAAGGAGTTTAAAAATTTTCATCATAAAATATGAGAAATGTTTGAGGAGAATGATATGTCTAACCTGATTTAAACATTATATAATGTATACAACATGGAAAACTTTACAGACTATCCCATGAATATGTATACTTTTTGTGTTTTCATGTATCAGTTACATTTGAAATAAGAAAAGCATAGTGTAGTTAGAGTACAATGAGAAAAGGGGAAGATATTCAAGATGAATGCAGAGTGGTAGGCAGGGGTCTGAAATATTGATCCTTATGGATAAGAGAAAGGAATTTGAATTTATTTTCAGGGAAAGCCATCCTTAAGCCAGAGAACAACACAAGCTCAATCATGCTTAGAAAAATATGTTCTGGATTCAGTGTGGAGAATGGTAATTGGAGCCTAGGGAAAGAACGCATATGTTCCATAGGCTCACTGAGGCCACCAGAGACGGTTGTACACTCGCGAGCACTGTTACCTCTCTTCCTTTCTGTGATGGAATAGAAGAGTTGCCACAAGTCTTTCCATGTACTATGCTAAATTACTTTGCCTACTTTTACTTGTCCTGGAGTTTAGCTAAGCTGGGGTTTAGCTCAGTTGGTAAAGTGCTGCTCTGTGTTCTCTGAGGCCCTGGTTTGTTCCCCAGCACCTCATAAAAATGGGAGAAGGACCTAGCAGCCCACTCCCAAAGCAATCCGCCAAAAATCAGCCACTGAAAACCCTATGAGTATCAGAGAATCACTGTCATAGTGACAGGCATGGCACAGTGTCAGGGAGTGTTTTTTCTGTTGTATATAGGGTCATTATGAGTCAGACTCAGCTTGATGGCACCTAACAACCTACTTTTACTTAGTACAAAATAAAAACTTATACTTGTCTCACCTTATTTAGACATGTTTGAATTTTGACAATCATTTGTTAGATCTATACTGAAATGACATTTTTTTCGAGATATGAAATATTACATCATAAAGTAGTAAGTGATTTTTCAGGGGTATTTTGATATGGTAAATTCATTGAGCCCTTCAATGTAGTATGCATTCAAATTGTTCCATGGTCCCTAATAATAGTATGCAGTAGTACCATGGGACAGGTCAATTTTCTGCAGTCTTATGCATCATTGTACTGATGGGATATGAGATCATGTTATAAAATGCAGCAGTGTAATTTAAAAGAGGCTTTACTCAATTTTGCCTGGCATTGTGTAGTAGAATTGTGTACAGGACTATAGAAGAAGTGAAGAATGACTTCTCTAACCCCAATTTGTTTTCATACATTTTAACTAAAATAAAAGAGTAAGAAATTATTTTGTCCCTCTCAAAGTGGTCCTCACTTTGCTTCATTTTATTTTCAATAAGTATGTTTTTCCTTAGAGATATTATTACTACATAATGCTTTAGTTTTATGAAAATGTCCCAGTAACTTTGTGATATCTTCTCAACTCTTAATTCATAGTAGTCATGATAAAGAATAAAACAGCCATCATTTGAAATTCCACTAGGAATATATTTATTTTTGGAAAAAAAATTGCAAAGGACATCATGAAGACATTTTTATATAAAGTAGTCCCAACTGGTATTGATAGAAAGAATCTTTGATACCGTATGTTTCAAAATTTGCTATAGGAAAACAAACAAAAGGCACAACCAATTGTTTTTACATGCATCACAGAATCTCACAGTGAGAAATAGATCATTTTAATGCAGATACAACAGACAGATCTTATAATTAAAAATATATGAAGTAACATTTATTTATTTTCTGGACCCACAGTCAAGGTGTAAAAAATGTATTGTGTAAACTTCTAGACATGAGTTATTAAAGGATATTTCCGTTTGTCCTCAATTTGTAAAACTGATTCTGTCACAAAAGGATAAGTGGAATATCTGTTCTCTATATGTAAGTCTCCCTGTGCAGGAGACTCAGGTTTTGGACAATGACTAGGTTATTGCCTGGAGGCCGGGGAAGAAGGATCCAAAATCCTGAGGTTTACCACTGTCTTAGCACACTGGAACGGACAGGCTCCAGAGTATATCTAGAGCAAATTTTACATATGATTAATGGCACTCAAAAGACAGAAAAGTACAGCCTAAAAAGAACATATTTAAATACCATGTGCACATGAATCTATTAAACTGTTTCTTTATGTTGGGTAAATTATAGTGAGTAGAAATGATGCAGAAATCACATGAAGACAGTAATTTAGTGTATCTGACAGAACACTTTTATGTATTTTGCATAAAAAGATACACTGTTAAAACTGAAAAAAATACAACCCCCTGGAAAAATAAAAATCATTCACAGTATCAACATTTAGGAAAATAACTATTAACAAGTTAGTATATTTATGGCCTATGGGCTAGGGTTTAGCTCAGTTGGTAGAGTGCTGTTTTGCATTCTCTGAGAATCCTGATTAGATCCCCAGCACAGCAAAAACAGGCAAAGGATGTGGCAAACCACTCCTGAAGCAATCCTGAAACAATCAGCTATTGAAAATCCTATGAGGGTTTCCATAAGTCAGACCCAATTCTATGGCACCTAACAACAACATATTTATGACAAATGTTTCCTGGAGGCATATAAATTTGAATAACATATATGTGGTTTAAATATATAATTATATACTTTTCATTAAGAAATGGGTAATATTTTCTGTGATGTACAGGTATTGGTTAAATTTAATCTTCATAATAACATTGTATGGACTATTATTATCTCCACTAAATACGTTATCCCAAATGCCTATTAGTGGATGAATAGATAAAGAATTGTGGCTATATATATCTAAAGAAATATAATTCAGCCAAAAAAATAAAGTATTGATACATACTACAAAGTGTATCAATCTCCGAGATATGACGCTAACTTAAAGAAACAAGGCAAAAAGTTTAGGTAATATATGATTGTTTTATATAAAATACCCAGGCTATGCAAAAAGAGACAGAAAGCACACTAGTGATTGCTAGGAGATGGGAGGGAGGGGAATAAGGCATGATAACTTAGTGTGTAGATAGTGTTATTCCTGACAACTGAAAAGATTCTGAAAACAAAGCTGGTGGGGGCAAAGTACTGTATAAGCACGAAAATGTCACTAAATAATACACTTTAAAATGGTTAATTGGACTGGGGAGTATAGATTAATGATAGAGCACATTCTTAGGAGGCATGAGGCTCTAGGCTCAATCCCTGATACAAATAAATAAACAAATAAACAAAATACAATGGTTAATTGCATACAATGTGAATTTTACATAAATAAATAAATAAATACAAGAAAACTGATGCACAGAGAGGCTAAATAATTTGCCCATCATTACCAGGCTCATAAGTTTCAGATCCAGGATTTTAATGCAAGCAGTATAGTATGTGCTTGAATATAATATTCTACAGAAAATAGAATTTTATTTCCAAACAAATATTTTCTAAAATTTCCATTATAGAAAACCAGATATAAATGTAACCAGTGTACTTCTGCACTTAAAATTTGAGTTTTTAACATAAAACTACTTTTTGTCTTCTTCACTGAAGATCTTCACTGAAGACTCACAGGCAGAAGCAGTCTTGTGTGATGGTTCCCATCCACAAAGCAGATCTGACAAACACCATACTTTGAGAGAGGAAAATGAAGAAAGAAGGAAGAGAATGTGGCTTCATGGACTGCTCCGTTTTCTGATGGCTGAGCCCTGCATATTAAAAGAATCTGATGAGTCCAGAGAATCTTTTCTGTCATGTTGAAGAGTTTTGGGCACGTTCTGGAGATCTGGCTGATTCCACAGAACTGGAATGATTCAGGTTAGAATGGCATTTCCCACCAGGAAAAATGTGTATATCAAGAAATTAGAGAATTCTCTTTCAAGTGTCTTTTGTCAAACATCACAGTTTTGGCAGTAGAGACAGATATAGGGTCAGAGGAAGAATATGCACACTAAGTCAAAGAGTTGACAAATTATTCCAAATTATTTGGAACTGAGTAATCTGGAAATATTATTTAGTTAATGAAAATGATTTTTTTTTGTTTTTTATAAATGTGTAGCATTTTGAAAATTTTTGTGCTATGCTTTTGGGAGAAATAGGAAGAATGTATCATTGCATGTAATATTATTTAAAAATAATAGGAGGAAAAGGCAGAAATTCACTAGTGCAATTTTCAAAAGATGTATACTAAATGTTAGTCATAATTATCTTTTGGGAGGTGACATTAAATTGATTTTCACCACGTTATAGTTTTACACTTTCTGCTTTTAAGTTCTATAAATGCTATCCTTTAAGATTTCTATAAATGACATTTTGTTCAAAAGATACCAGAAGTAAATTAGAAATATTGAGACAGATTCTTCATGATGATGATGATGATGATGATGATGATGATGATGATGATGTTACTATTATTAAGTGAAAGCATTGTTATTTACCATTTGTAAAACCGTTAAACCTAGCAATCAGTAGCATGGCTGCTTATAGACACATGCTGCCTTTTTCCCTCTAGTAATATTCCTAATAAGAATTGCAATATTTTCTCTTCTGCTATTGAGCGATAGATATGTTTACCACTTCCTACTATTTACTGTGGTATTTAAGAATATAGCACATACATTTTTAAAAAGAAATGTTTGAATATTTCCTACTTATGCATAAAAATATTTGAGCTTATTAATGCTTATAATAGTTTTGAAATGATAGATTTAATTGAGAACAAAATAGTACCTTGGGTGAGTTAATATCATATGCATCCAGTATTGTCAATTTAATTGCAAATCTTTTGTAAAAGCCAAGTAATTGACAAGGCTTAATTTTATTTTCTGCATTGATTACATTTGGTCCTGTACAACACCTAAAATGATAACAAAAGCAAAGGTCAGAAACTTATTTTGGTTGAGTTCCACAAATACACTATAAAAGAATATAGATAGCTTTTGACATTACTAAAGAATGCTAGAAACTTACACCTTTGTCTCGAACTGTCATTTCTTTCTCTTTATTAGTTTCTCTTTTAGCTTTTTGCTGTCTCCTTTTTCTCACAAACTTTGGGCTGTTTTACACTTGACATTCTCAATTCTCCCTTCTTTAAGCCAGGAGAGCAAAAAAGGCAAGCTTTGGAGACCACTTGATTTTCTACCTGAAATGAGCTGAGCTTGGAAAGGCTTAACAGAAATATGCCTTGGTCACTAAATTTCAGAGTACTGAAAGAATGAAATGGGCACATGTCAGACCAAAGAAAAAGAGCAGAGAAAAGATACTTTATTGTGTGGAAGCTTGTCCTGGAAGACAGCTGCTAACAAAAAAGGAGAATTAAGGAAAAAAAATTAAAAAACAGGGAAAATTATCTTCAAAGCAAATGAAAAGAAACAGACAGTTCTATGAAACAGGAAAGGAAATTGGAAAAAGAACAGTTGGGAATGCATGTAGAATTTCTTTTTAAAAAGGTACAAATACAAGTCTTAGAAAACTCTTAGAAGTAAGAATGTAGCTGAACACAGTGAGGCACACATGTAATCCCAGTAACTCAGGAGGCAGAGGCAGGATGATTGCAGGTTCAAGAACAGAGGCACCCTGAGTAATTTAGTGAGACCCTTTCTCAAGATAAAAAGTTAAAAAGAGGCTGGGAGTGCAACTCAGTGTTAGAGTGCATGCAAAGACAAGCATGCGTGAGGCAATGGGTTCAGAACCCAGTACAAAAAAAAAAAAAAAATTTAAAAAGAAGTAAGAATGTAGCAAAGTATGATACAAGGTGAGGAAAAAAGGTTACCTCAGGCATAAGAAACTACTCATGAAAAGGGATAAGGAAAGAACAATTATTGATCTGGTTGTGAGAAGGTTCCTGTGGTTGAGTATAGAAAATGAGGAGGCAAGTGGTTCAAGAGAGGAGGGAAGAGGATTACAGAGCTTCTCAAACTATTTGTGGTAAAAAAGACTGCTTCTTCTCTGTCTTTGTCCTTTTATAACTTCTGACACATAGTGAACCAACACAGGGTTATACAGTCGAAAACTCATGCGTCTATTGGGCCACACACTACATCTGTGACATTGGCAGCCCTGAAACGCCTCTATTCCTGGGCATCAAAACAAGTTCATCGATCAGATATGTTGGATAAAAGACACAAGATTGCTAAATTAATGTAAACATTTCTAAATGGTTACTTTTAACTTTTGCACTTACCATGTCACAAATTAACACCAATTCATGAGCCATACTTTTAAGTTGCTCTAACGTGAGAGAGACATTTTTATTTCATTCTAGGTTCACTTAGAAATTACAGAAGGATTTTCAAAAGCTGAATATGATTAAAGGATTTGCATTTTGAATCACAAACAGCAAGCAAGTACATACTGGAGGCAGGCAAGGGTAGAAGTAGAGAGTGTAGGAGTCTATTGTAACAATGAAATATAAATCATAGGTAGTGACTATAACAATTTAGATATGGATTCAGGGTATGACTTATTTACAGGTTGGAAGTGAACACAGAGAGTGAGAAAGAATCATGGATGATTCAAGGTAGTTGTCTGGAGCATCTGGGTTGTTGTTGTTAGGTGCCATGGAGTTGGTATCTGACTCATAGTCACCCTACCTACAACAAGAAAAACACTATTGTCAGTGCTTCTCTGCTGTTCATAGGGTTTTCAATGGCAGATTGATTTTGGGGAGTGGGTTGCCGGTCGTCTCCCAAGCCTACATCACCTGGTGTTCCCAGGCGGTCTCCCATCCAAGTACTAACCAGGTCCCACCCTGCTTAGCTTCCAAGATTTGACTGGATCGGATGCCACAGGGCTATGGCTGAGATATCACATATTGAAATGAGGAGGAATGGTTTGGGATAGACATGGAAATGGTGGAATTAAGTATTTAGTTTTGGCTATGCTAAATATAAACTTGTTACAAGTGAGTCGAATGGATTAGGAACCCTATATGTTTGAAAGATTATCCCTCTCTAGTTGGGGTAAAATAAGCTGCCTATTTCCCTGATTCCAGAATTCTAAACAATCATCTCAACAGTGGTTTTGGTGCTAACTTTGGCAGAACATATACTAAAATTAAAATGATAGAGAAGATTGGCGTGGCCCCTGCACAAGAATAATATGCAAGTTTGTGAAGCCTTCCCTGTGGGCTAGAGGTGTGTCTCAGTGGTTGAGCACTTCTGCAGCATCTGAGTTCAACTCACAGTACTGCAAAAAATAAGTAAAATAAATAAATAAATGAATAAATAAATAAATAAAATAAAATAAAATACAATTAACCAGGCTGTATGATGCATGCCTACAATCCTAGTGAATGGGAGGTGGAGGCAAGAGGATCACAAGTTCCAGGCTAGAGGCAGCCTGTGTAATTTAGTGACACCCTGTATTAAAATATGGAAATAAATAATGGGCTCCAGGTACGGGCTGTGGTAGAATACTTGTACAGTATTTGTGAGGCCTTGGTTTCAACTCCCAAATACAGCAAAAAGTAAAATAAAATCAAGCAGTGGCTTTGATTAACTAATGAAATGGTCTGATGGTAATACCTCCAAACAATAGTTAGGTCTCTGTGCAGCGTTAGCAGTGGCCTATGGGCAGATACATTACTGGCCTCTAAGTAGAAAGAATTCTCAATAGACATATGCCATCTCAAAAATGCCCCACTAGTCTTTTATGAGTCAAATTCATTCCAGTTTTGGATTAGCAAAAATTGATTTGTATTTGGTGTTGTATTGCAAATATATGTTTATGATTGGATCTAAATGGTGGAGATGGAGTAATGTCTTATAAAATACTTTCACTTTGGCAGTACCAGGAAGGAGAAACAAGAGATAAATCAGCAACTTTAGATTTCCACAGAATAACTTTTGGATTCATACTAATTGGCTTCAAGGGTCCTGGAAAATTTGACCTCAGTAACTGCCCTGTTGAACTTTGCTAAACAAAAACAGAAATCGAATTCTCTGGTCGGCTGGTAAGGACATGACAAGCTATCTGAAGAATTTCTCATTTACTAAGAAATTTCCTTATGATATTCATGACAGCTTCAACTTAATATTAACTTAATACCTTAAATTCCTAGTTCTTTTTAAAACTAATCTTACATGAGATATTATGCTTGATGTTATCCAAATAAGACACAAGTCATACCATGTGTTTATTATTTGGGTTGTTACTTATGATAGGACTTCTCCTTAAAAATTCATCTGTTTGAATTGTGGTATGTGCTAAGTTTATCTTAAAATTTCATATGTAGAATTATCTTTTCTCAAAGAAGCAGATTTAAAGAACATCCCTCTAACCCTAAGCTTCAGTAGAAATGAGCAGAGCACAAATAATATATCTAGTGATGAAGATTGTAAAAATAGTTTCAAACTTTGCTCACTGGTATTTTATATTTAAATGCACATCACTTCAAGGGAAGGAATTTACCTCATTCTTACTGGTTTCTATTTCCTGCAGAGGTTCTTAGTGCATAAAGCAAAAGTGAGTTGTTTCTTTGAGAAAATATCAGTGAAAAATATAATTTCTGTTAGGGCACAAATTTTCTCAGAATGTTCAGTAGGAGAAGCATATCCTTAAGGAATATAATTAGTCATGGTTGAAAAACTTCAATATGACAAATTCTTCACTTTGAAGGCTAAGGGTTGACAGAGGCCAACTGCTTCAACCGCAGAGACGATGACAACAGCCAGTATTAATTGTTGCTAAATACATTAGACATATCCTTTATTACCCCTTGAGTCATATCTGCATGGTAGGGACTTTCTCAGTGGTATTATTCTGAATAATATATCTATTGGATTCTTTACTCTGATTAGCTTAGGGAACATGGCTATAATGACAAGATTTTGATGAAGGTGTTAGCTAGTAGTGTCATGAGCTACCAATTTCTAATTCTCCTCACTAAGCCATTTAAGATAGTATTTCTTTACTTTTATTTGTGGAACAAATTCCCTCCAAATGTATACTGTGGATTCTCTTTTTATGCCTTTGAAAAAAACTTTTATACTAATATAAATATTTCTCCCAGGGCAAGATTGAATTCTGCTGAGCTGGTATCTGTAACTATCCAGGGTCTGCACAGCTATTATCCCTAATGTACTGGCTTCACCAAGTGGTAATAACTCAGTCAACTCTGTGCTTTTAAACCAATCCTCAAAGCCACTCCATCAATTTTGTGTGTGACTAGTGTTACTTCCTGTTGCTTGCTAAAATCACATGCTTTTCATTGCACCTAGGTCCCAAAGCAGTAGGCACTGTTTGTTAAATCTGCAGAGAGATTTAAAGTATTGGTTATCAATACTCCACAGTTGTTACTGCTAAGGAATGAGATTTTTTTATTGTCAGGCTAGTTCTCCAGATCTCAACTGGCAAATTTCAGAAGAGTTGCTATAGATTTCAGTGCTCTAGAGACTTTTCTCTCTCTAATCAACATAACAACAGTATATAACTGATAATGCCTCTAGAACTCTACCTAATATTTCTAATATGGAAGTGGGCTTTTCTTTTTGAAATAGAACCAGTAGCTCTTTTAGATTTTATGATTAACTTAGGAAACATCATAGAGATCAGGATAAACTCTTATGTTGGAAAATTTACCACTGTATAACACCTTCATTTTTAAAAATTTTAGTATTTAAGCACATAAATTGGGTGAGGAAGGTGAATTATTGAGTCTAATCTTTATTTCTGGGATTAAGAAGATACAAAAGATAGATGCTTAGACTTCTAGTAGAGGAAATTCATATGTAAACAATAAAATACAAATATGTGTGTTAATTGTTGGGATAAACATATGTAAGAAACAGTGACTTCTTTGTTTTTAACAGATGGAATAATTCATTTTAGTTGGGGATAGTAGAAGGATTAAGGAAAATTCCATAAAGAGAAGTAATTTTAAACTTGGATCATAAAGGATTTATTTTTTAGGTGAAAGAGATGTAGAAGACTGTCTAGCCAAAGGGAAATTAATTTGAAAAGGTACAGTTGTTAGGAGAAACATGATAATGCAACTTCTCTTTCAGTGTGACTTTAATCGTTAAGGCAACACACATAATTTACAACTATGTGTCAGCTATATAGGTGGGTTGATAAAGGCAAAAAGTACTATTTTGTGCTAAAAACAATAAAATAAAAATAAAAATGTAAAATAACATGAATAAATAAATAAATAAATAAAAGAGGTATAATGAGACAGAATTTTATGCCTGGAATCATAATTTACCATGAAGAGAATTTTTATGCCAAAAAAGTATAGAATCAATATTTCTGAAATAAAGATGGATTTGCAGGAAGGTGGATCACAACTTCCGTATATACAAATTTTTTAAAAATCAGAATAATTCTATTAGTCCAGAAGAAACTTTATGCATTCAAGATTTTCCAAGATAACAATGTAGATAAATAATAAATACCCACTTCCTGGAAAAATAATTACAATAGTTTGGACACCATATTGATTAGGTATTTGAGACTTCTTTCTCCATCAATATGACAAGAGAGGAAAGGATGTTTTATTCTTTTTAATACTACTGAGGAAACTCAAAGTGGTTCGTGTGTGAAGAGCAATATGACTGTATGAAAATGATTGTGTTATTCACATAATTTCTTCACTAGTAAGAGAATTGTCATTTGTTGTTGTTAAGATTACAATCTCTTGGGAAGGTAAGGCATTGAAATGAAGTGAAAAGCAAAAGCAAATGTGTCCAAAAAGGCCAAAAGACTACGGTCATGAAATTTAGTGATTATTCTTGAGATTTATTTATGTTTATGAAGTGGTATTTTATAATTGTGATATTCACAAAGTACTTTCTAGTAGGCTCAAATTCTCAATGACACAAATTGTTCAACAAAAACTGTCCTTTTCCTGTTCACATGTTTCTATCTTCATTTCTGTCCACAAGCCCTTTCTTATTTCTATCATGTTGTTAAAACTGATTTTCTTTAACATTCTCCTATGACACAGATCAACAGGGGAATCAGTTCTATTAAAGAAGATCTTTAGAATGAAATCAACTGTGGAATGTTTTACAAATGTGGTTCAATAAACTCCATATAATTTCAAAAGAAAATGATGCATACAAGAGTATCTTGGGAATTAGCATAAAAAACACTGTTTCACATAGACTCATGCAAGAAGGACCTTTGGGAGAATAGGACTACTTTCAAATAGCCTGACTGAGGGGAAAAAAATCTCTTACTGGGGCTCTAAAGAACAAAATTTGCATATTAATAGAAGATTAAAGTGCCCATCAAGTATTCTGAAGCAGTTACTTTCTCTTGTCTATTTTGTTCTTCACATAAACATCTTTCATAATAAAAAGAAACTTGTGCCTTTGCTGTTTCAAGGAGTCTCCAAGGTTTCCTATTACAATAGGACAGATTTTTTGAAATACCTAAAACCCTTGAATAAAGCTCTTTGGTTTTTTATTTATTAGCACAATGAAAGGGTTACTCTTAGGAAAAAATAGAACATTTAGAAGGACATATCAGAAAATGTTCTTTAAGACCCTCAACCAAAAAAAAAAAAAAAAAAAAAAAAAGTTGAGTAAAACCTGCCACTCTCTTTTACTGAATAATATATATTTCAAAAAATAAATTTGTAAGTACTGACAGCAAAAACTAAAGAAAAAAATAGGAGCATTCTAATAGAGCAGCATTCTAATAGAGTGCAGTTGTGCCAAAAATGGAACTGTTGCTATATTTCTCCTGTTTCTCATAATGTTATGGGGATACTTTTGTTACAAAAGGTAGGTGGTGTTCCTCATGAAAATCCATGAGATTTAAAATGCAGAAATGTACATGTAATAAGAATTATGAAGCAAAATTAATGTAAATATTTATAATATGTATAGAAAACTGACATGGGAGCCAAGTTCTAGGCATGAAAAATTATATATCAAGGATGTGAGTTGTCCTAAGAATATAATGCACACTTCATGGGTTTTTCTTCATTCCTCCTTCCTGATTTCTGGTTTTTTTGTTTCATAGCTACAAGTTCAAAGACCTAAGAGCATTACTTTATTTGAAGTTTGACAGGAGCACTCATAAGCAGTCACATGGAACACAGACTTCTTTTCATTGATTTTAATATAAATGACTTCTTTTTTTCAAGTGGATTCTCTAAGCTGGACAATTTACTTTTTAAAGAACAGCATCTGTCTCTTCAATTAAGAATATATGGGATAAGAGTAAATCATGGGTGGATTAGCTTTTTACACTCTCTCAGGGTGTTAAGTGTGGAATAACCATTTCCGTTATGACTAGGCTGGAATTCTCTGTTTGGAATGGATTATGTTCACTCTCTGATTGAAAATGATACTCTTTACAATGAACTCTTTGGAGCCTATTTGGTCTTACTTTCCTGTCTTCAGCTCCTAGGCTTCTCTAACCCTAGAGACAAAGAAGCACAGAACAGTACGAGGACTACATCTATAGGAGTTTTGGAAAACTTACCTCAAGTGAAAGTGTTCTTTTTCTCACTTGGAAGGTGCTCACAAATCTTCTATGGAAGCAGCACCAAGCAACCTGCTGTCAGCACTCAGGTCTGGAGACAAGGTCTGAATTGCAAGTGCAAGTCTGCTGAACCTTGGTGCTCCCAAATGTGTGTGCGGGCGCGCGCGCGCGCGCGCGTGCGTGTGTGTGTGTGTTTTCCAGGGAGAGTTGGGTTGAAATCTCTCAATTGCAAATCCAATCTGCATGTGGTGATTCTAATATGACTTTGATTTTATAGCCCTCTAAAACTACTGAAACAGTGAGGACTGTATTTGAGAATATTTATATATGTATAAATGTTATTATTGTTATTGTTATTCTTTTCCTCTTGTTGATCTAATTTTAGTCCTTGGATGTTCCTATCCAACCCTAAGTATCTGAGTATTTATTCTGGTTTTGTGACACATTTCTCTCCCTCATTCCCTTTTGATATAAAGGTGCTTCCAACTTTGCTGCCTTTAAAAATAAAATAAAATAAAAATTCTCCAGAGGAAGAAGTTTTCTGCTCAGATATTTCTTCCCCTGTCTTTGCTTCTTGTTGAGAGATTGATAGAGCAGAAGCCATATCAGCATTTTTAAGGGAAGCTGTTCTACTAGTGTGTTCCTGACTGATAACTCTGAAGACTTTCAGAAGTCATGGTAAATCCCTATTGTGAAGGGATTAGTATTATTTAGATGGAAAAGAAATAAAATGATACTTAAAGTGACCCTAATTCTTTCATATTTCCTCAGGGGCAAATTTTGTGTTATTTTATTAGAATCATTAAATTATTATAATGCAATTTATATTTATTATTCTTGCATTAAAGTGAATGAGTCACAAAATAAAATGTCTAGAAACACTAGGAACAATCTATTACCACCATATTTTTTTTTAAAGAAGATTATGACAGCACTGGGCGCAGTTGCCTATTCCTATAAGCCCAGCAATTCAGGAGGCAGAGGCAAGAGGATTGTGAATTTGAGGCCAGAGGTAGTCTGCAAAATTTAGCAAGATCTTATCCCAGTATAAAAGGTAAAAATGGTCTGAGAGTGCAGCTCAGTAGTATGAGGTTCTGCGTGCAACCTCCCAGGACCACAAAAAATTAAATAAAAATAAGTAAATAAATAAATAATAAGGAGAAAACTACAAATCGACATAATTGTTTTGGCAAACATCTCAGACACCTGGCCCTCTTCTTTGTCCTTAAGACATTTTCTCCTAGTATTTCCTCCCTTTCTGGCAGTTCCTTGTTTGTCTTTACTTTCACATCTACTACTACTAAGTGTATAATGACTACTACAAAAGGATTTGCTAGTATTTATCGAGATCTTCATGCCATGTTGTTGTTAAGTGCCATAGAGTAGGTCCAACTCATAGTAACCCTACGGCCAATAGACCAAACAGAACCCGACACTGTGCCATGCTTGGCACAATTGTTGGTACTTCTCTGCTATTCATAGTGTTTTCAGTGGCTGTTTCTTTGGGAGTGGCCAGCAATTTCCTTCTTCCAAGCCTACAGTACCTGATATTCCTACTTGGTCTCCCATCCAAGAACTAACCAGGCCTGACCCTGCTTAGCTTCTGAAATCTGATGGGATCCGTCGCCATAATGGAATGGCTGTAAGCACCTTCCTGCTACAGGAAAGACATTCTATAATTTATGAAGCAGGTATTATTATCACATTTAAAATGAGCAAAGTGTAAAGGCTGCATAGGTAGCGAGTGACTGACTTGTGCTTAGGTCTAACTCCAATGTTTAACTTCTTGAACTGTTTGCAACTATATCTGCCACATTGTCTTCACCCCCACCTCATAACTTAAACGGTTCTCCAAGGCACCCTTCTAGGAGTTCTTATTTACTTATGCTGTATTATCTTGAGATAATTTCATGACTTTGGTGATTTTAACTCTCCCTGTATGTTGCTGGTTTCTAAATCTGTACTTCTACCACACTTACCATGGGCTATTTATATCAGTTTTCCTACTGACTGGCCACATCCATCAAGATGTTCCACAAAACCCAAAAAGAACCAGCAGTTTGAAATCTTGTTTATAAAATCTGTTCCTTTCCCTCCATCTCTCAGTTAAAAAAATGATATTGTTTAACAAAGCTGATTCCTCCATTTTTTTCTTTCCATTCCTTATAATCCAATATATTACAAAATCTTAAAAATCCTCTGGAACATTTTTCTTTGAATAATATTTAGTTTCCCTCCCCTCATCTACTCCCTTGGTTTGGGTCCCTTTGTTGCAGGGCTGGAATTCTTTTTTTTTTTGCCTGGGTTGAACCCAGGCCCTCACACTTGCACGCTTTGCAAATGCTGTACTACTGAGCTGCACCCCCTGTCCACTATTTTTTTTTATTTTTTTGTGACAGGGTCTTACTAAATTACACAGACTGCTTCTGGTCTCGAACTTGAGATCCTCCTGTCTCTGCCTCCCAAGCCACTAGGATTACAGGTATGTACCACCACACTTGGCGGGGCTGGATTTCTTAATAGCTTCCTTGTTATGATATGAAAGAATATATGTTCATTGTAGGATATCTGGAAAATGTAAAAATCAAAGTGAAGAAACCTTAAATTACTATCTTGATATGCATAGAGAACTACTATGCCTACTGCATGGATTTTTCTAGCATATTTCTGTTGTACATTAGAAATATTAACGTTATACTCATATTGCTGTTGTTAGGTGCCATAGAATCTGGTCTGACCCATAGCAACCCGATGTAAATTAGAACAAACACTCCCTGAGTCTGTGCCAGGCATATGATCCTTTTTATGTTTAATCCATTGTTGAGACCACTGTGTCAATCCATCTAGTTTAGAATCTTCCTTTTTTGTGTTGACCTGCCACTCTCCAAAACATGATGTCCTTCTGCTAGGATTGGTTCCTCCTGACAACATGTCCAAAATACATAAGGTACAGTCTAGCCATCCTTGCTTCCAAGGAGCACTCTGGTTGCACTTCTTCTGGGACAGATCTGTTGGTTCTTTTGACAGTCCATAGCTTATTCAGTATTTGTCTCCAGCACTATAACTCAAAAGCATCAATTCTTCTCCTGTCTCCCTTATTCACTGTCCAACTTTCACAAACAAGATGCAACAGAAAACAACATGGCATGAGTCAGGCACACTTTCACCTTCAGTGTGACACCTTTACTTTTTAACAGTTTAAAGAGGTCTTTTACAACACCTTTTCTCAATGCAATGTGTCTTTTCATTACTTGACTGCTGCTTCCACAGGGGTTGATTGTAGAACCAAGTAAAACAAAATCTTGGACAATCTCAATCTTTTCTCCATTTAGCATGAAGCTGTATACTGACCTAGTTGTAAGGATTTTTGTCTTGTTCATGTTGAGGCACAATCCATACTGAAGGCTGTATTCTTTGATCCTTGTCAGTAAATGTTTCACATACTCTTCACTTTCAGTAAAGAGAGTTGTGTCATCTGCCTGATGCAGGTTATCCTCCTCCAATCCTGATGCTGTGTTCTTCTTCATAAATTCCATCTTGGAATATTTGCACATCATATAGATTGAAGAGGTACAGTGAAAGAATACAGCCTTGATGCGCACCTTTCTTAACTTTAAATCAGGCAATGTTTCCTTGTTCTGTTCGAACAACTGCCTCCTGTACCACGTACAGATTCCTCATGAGTACAATTAAGTGCTCTATTATTCCCATTCTTTGCAATATTATCCACAATTTGTTATGATCCATAAGTCAAATGCCTTCGCATAGTCAATTAAATATAGATAGATATCTTTCTGTTGTTCTCTGGTTTTAGCTAATATCCATGTCACATCAGCAATGTTGTCCCTGGATCCATGCCCTCTTCTCAATCTAGCCTGATTTTCCAGCAGTTTCCTGTCTATATACTGCTATAGTCACTTATGAATGATCTTTAGCAAAATTTTGCTTTTGTGTGGTATTAATTACATCCTTCAATAATTTCTACATTCATTTGAATCCGTTTTCTTGGGAAGAGGCAAAAATATGGATCTCTTCCAGTCAGTTGGCCAGGTAGCTATTTGTCAAATCTCTTGACATAAATAAGTTAGCACTTCCAGTGCTACAACTGTTTGTTGAAACATCTCAATTGGTATTCCCTCAATTCCTTGAGCCTTGTGTTTTGCCATTTCCTTCAAGGCAGCTTCCACTTCGTCCTTCAGTACTATTGGTTCTTGATGTTATGCAGCCTCTTGGAATGCATTTTCATCCAATGACACTTTTCAGTATAATGACTCTGTGTATTCGTTCCATCTTCTTTTGATGTTTCCTGTGTCATTTAATATTTTCTCTGTAGAATCCTTCAGTATTGCCACTTGAGGCTTGAAATTTTTCTTCAGTTCCTTCAGCTTGGGTAAAACAGAGCCTGTTCTTCCCTTTTGGTATCTATCCATATACTATTTTGTAATTTTCTTTTACTTAATGT
>VMDO01026970.1:0-25934 GCA_007922755.1 Pedetes capensis
AATAAATAAATAAATAAATACATAAATAAAAGGAGAAAATTTAACCAAATATAAAAAGAAGTATACACTATGACCAAGGGCTGGGATTTAGCGCAGTGGGTAGAGTGCTGCGCTGCAGTCTCTAAGGCCCCGAGTTCAATTCCCAGCACCGCAAAAATGGGAGAAGGGCCTGGCAATCCACTCCCAAGGCAATCCCGAAGCACTCAGCCATTGAAAACCCTATGAGGGTCACTATGAGTCGGATACCGACTTGATGGCACCTAACAACAACAACTATGACCAAGTTGAAGCTTATTCCAGGGATGCAGAGTGGTTCATACTGATTGAATGATAATCAATCAATGTTATCATATTATTAGGCTAAGAAAGAAAACAAATCTCATGATCATATCACTCAATACATAAAAAGCATGTGACAAAAAAAAATCGGTACCTATTCTTTTTTTTTTTTTTCAGACAGGGTCTTAATCTATAGCCACCATTGACCATTGACCTCAAACTCTGGAGCCTCTTGCCTCAGACTTCCATGAGCTAGGATTATAGGCATGTGCCACTATGCCCAGCTTTCAACACCAATTCTTGATTAAAACAACAACAACACTTTCAGGAAAATAGGAATAGAAGGATACATCCTCAATTTGATAAAAAAGAAAAAGAAAAAAAAAAACAACCACTATAAAACACAAACAAAAAAACACCTTACAGCTAATATACTTACAGTAAAAGACATTGCTTTACTTTCCACCTAAGTATGGAAACTGGACAAGAATATCCACTCTTGCCACTTATTTGAACAGTGTAGGAACTTCTAGCCACTGCAAAAATGCAAGTAAAGGAAATAAAAGGAATAGGGATCAAAAGGGAAGAAATCAAACTGTCCCTATACGCAATCTACATGATTGTGCTATACAGAAAACCCTAAGGAATCTATGGGAGAAAAACCACATCCTTGAACTAATAAGTGGATTCTACGAAGCTGCAAGGTAAAAGAGAAATGTATAAAAATTAATAGTAATTTTATATATTTGCAATTAATACACAGACAAAAGTACCAAAAATACCAAAAATACAAAATAGATCAAAATACAAAATAATTTGCAATCATTTAAGGGAAGAAAAAATATGTGTAAATCTAAAAAACATGCAGAGGACATATTACACAACACAGATGAAAGAAATCATACTTCTAAATAAACAGAAAAATACCAAGTATACAGATGGAAATCTTTAAAACAGTGAAGATGCTAATTTTCTTGAAACTGATATGCAGATTAACATAAGTACTATCAAAACTTCAGGAAGTTTTTTAAAGAGATATATTAATACAATGGTATTTTGGTACTCAAACTCCTCCACACTCAAAACATTTTAGTCCTTGATCAATATTTTCAAAAGAATTCTGGCTCAGTGCTTGACCACTTATCAGCGGCACTCAACCACCAAGCTTAAACCTTCATGAGATGCCTCACTTACCCATGATGCTTCCAGGTGAAACAAAGGGGAAAGTATCACTTTGTGCATTGATTTCAAGCAGTAAAGACCTGTCCTGGTGCTGTGTTCATGATCTCATGGGATTTTTTTAATTTATATATGCATGCCTGTACTATATGATCATCATGGCACTCAAGAAACTTTCTAGTGCTAAAAATGAAGGAAAGAGGACAACAGTAAGGACAACAATTTAGTTAAAAGGAGAACTTATTGCTAAGTATGTGAGTGACATACATGTGTCTGAATTAGCCATTCAGTATGGTTTTGGAACCAATAAATATATTTACATTATTTCTTACAGGGAAAAATGTGCTCAGTACTCAAACTGATCAGCACTCAACCGGCCCTCCATACTGGATTGTGGTCAAGTGACAAGATACTACTGCACAATTATTCTGAAATGTATACAGAAAGGTAAAGGAACTAGAATAAACAACTTTGAAAAATAATATAAAGTTGACCCAATTTCAAGATATATTACATGGCTAAAGTAATTGATACAATGTAGTCTTGGCAGAAGGATGGATACAATGGAACCCAGAAAGAGACTCAATACAACTACAACCAAATAATTTTTGATAAAGGCACAAAAGTAATTCAATGAAGGAAATATAGCCTTTTAAACAAATGGTGCTGGAGCAACAGGACATCTGTAGACAAAATAATGAATCTTGTGATCAAAGCTTCATGCTTAGCATAAAAATTAATCAAAACAGATCATGGACTTTACTGTAAAACTATACAACTTCTAGGGAAAAAATGGCTAAATCTTTAGGATCTAGGGCTAAGCAAAGAGTAGCCTTGGCACTAAACATGAAAGAAAAAATTGATAATTTGGACTTCATTAAAATTAAAAACTTCCAATCTGCAAGACTCAATCAGAGGGTGAAAAGACGGTGGGCTCGGGGTGTAGTGCAGTGGTAAGGTACTTGCCTCCCATATACAAGGCCTTGGGTTCAATCCCCAGCAAGAGGAAGAGGAAGAAGAAAGACAAGATGCAAAGGTGGAGAAACACTTGCAAATAAAATCCAATAAGGACTAATATCCAGAGTACAAAAAGAACTCTCAAAAAAAATCTCCACACTAAAAAAGCAAAGTAGCAGGAGCCTGTAATCCCAGCTGCTTGGGGTGCTGAGGCAGAAGGATCACAAATTCAAGGCCAGAGGCAGCCTGCACAATTTAGCAAGACCCTGTCTCAAAATAAAAAATATAGCTGGGGTGATGGTGCACGCCTGTAATCCCAGCAACTCTGGAGGCAGAGGCAGGAGGATAACAAGTTCAAGGCCAGAGGCAGCTTGCATAATTTAAGAGACTCCATAGGAAGGAAGGAAGGAAGGAAGGAAGGAAGGAAGGAAAGACAGAGAAAGAAAGAAATACACAGAGAGAAAGAGAGAGAGACAGAGAGAGAAAAGGGGAGGGAGGGAACGGGAGGGAGGGGTAGGGGAAAGGAAAGGAAGAAAAAAAGAAAGAGAGAGGGAGGGGGAGGGGAGAGAAAAAGAAAGAAAGAGAAAAGGAAGGAAGAAAGAAGGAAGAAAGAAGAAAGGGAGGGAGGGAAAAGAAAAAAGGAAAGAAAAAGAAAAAAGAAGCAGAGAATAGATTAGGGACTGCCAAGGCCTAATAAAGGTGAGGGTAGGACAAAAGTGCATAGGGCTATAAAAGGACACCAAGAGGGACTCTTGTGATAGAAAAATTCTATATTTTGGCTATATCAATGTCAATATCTGCGTCATGATACTGTACTATAGCCTTGCAAGATACCACCATTGGGTGAAACCAGCTAAAAGTAAAGGAGACTTCTGGGTTTGGGTGTTTTGTTTTGGTTTGTTTTTTGAGACCCAATCTCACTATGTAGCCTAAGCTTGCCTCAAATTCAAGATCCTTCTGCCTCAACTTCCCACACACTGGTATTACAGATATATGCTACTACATGCAGTTCTTTGTACTATTTCTTATAACTATGTGAATCTAAAATGATCTCAGAAAAACTGGGCACGGTAGCATACTGCCTATAATCCGAGCAATTTGGGAAGCAGAGGCAGGAAGATCACAAGTTATTGACCAGAGGAAGCCTGTGTAACTTAGCAGGACCTTGTCTCAAGATTAAAATAAAAATAAAAAAGGGGCTCTGTGGTAGAGCATTTGCAAAGTATGTGCAAGGCCTTTTTACCCCTAGTAAAGGCAAAATAAACACACAAAAAAGATCTCAGAATAAAAAGGTTAATTTACAATATTTTTTAAAACATCTTCCTTTTCTTTTTTCCTTTTTTTTTTTTTTTAGTGCTAGGGGGTTGAACCCAGGATTTCACACATGCTAGGCAAATGCTCAACTTCTGAGCTGTACCCAAGCTCCTTTTTTTGA
The DNA here is from genome assembly GCA_007922755.1 of Pedetes capensis. Lineage (NCBI taxonomy): Eukaryota > Metazoa > Chordata > Mammalia > Rodentia > Pedetidae > Pedetes > Pedetes capensis. Next base: position 3,851 of record VMDO01026970.1, read on the forward strand.
GACACTAAGTTGTGTAGGCCTACAGCTGTAGCGCTGTGGCATCTGATCCCGTCAGATCTCGGAAGCTAAGCAGGGTTGGGCCTGGTTAGCACCTGGATGGGAGACCGCCTGGGAACACCAGAAGCTGTAGGCTTGGGAGAAGGACCTGGCAACCCCCTCCCAAAAATTAATCTGCCATTGAAAACCCTATGAACAGCAGAGAAGCACTGACAATAGTGTTTCCCCTGTTGTACAGAGGGGCGCTATGAGTCGGATACCGACTCGATGGCACCTAACAACAACAAAGTTGTGTAGACTGCCTCTGGTATAAAACTTGAGATACTCCTGCCTCAACCTCCAGAGGAGCTGGTACTGCAAGTGTGTACCACAGGTCCTCTTGAATTTTACAATCTATGAAAAGTTCTAATAATAATCAAGCAAAAACTTCATGAGGTTACTTAAATCAATCAATAAATTAATAACTTAATTCTGAATAATAGCATTATCATAGTACATTTCTTGATCTGAGAATGTTACTGTATATCTTTCCTTTAATCTGGTCTTTTCTAGTGTCTTTCAATACAATGTCATACTTCACATAGGTTTTTAGGTATATCTCTGGTGTAAGACTTGAGATTCTCCTGCCTCAACTTCCAGAGGAGCTGGCACTGCAAGTATGCGCCACAAGTCCCCTTGAACTTTAAAACCTATGTAAAGTTCTACAATAATCAAGCAAAAACTTCATGAGGTTACTTCAATCAATCAATAAATTAATGATTAACTTTATTCAATGAGATCTCTTTTCCATTTCAACTTCTAACTGGTTATTTTTGGGATAAAAGATACTGATTTCAAAATATTTATATGGTACTCAATAATTTCACTACATTATCTTATGGTTTCTAAAAGTATTTAGTTTATTCAGTTTTCTCCTCAGTGTATAATCACATCATCTTCAAGGAATTATTTTACCTATCCTTATTCAGTATTTTTTTTCTCTTCACTGTTATAACAGTTTTTATTCTGTGGGTAAATAGATAAAATTCAGGGAGGAGAAGCTGGAAACTTGGATGAAGCAAAACTCCAATTTTATTTTTATTAATTTCTCACTGACAGCCGGTTGCGGTGGCCCACACCTGTAATCCCAGCGGCTTGGGAGGCGGAGGCAGAAGGATCACAAGTTCAAGACCAGAGCCTGTCTGCGTAATTTAGCAAGACCCTGTCTCAAAAAGTAAAAACAATGGGCTGGGGGTGCAGCTCAGTGGTCCAGCACCTGCAGAGCACACAAGTGCAAGGCCCTGGGTTCAAACCCTAGTACTGAAAAAAAAAAATTCTTACTGAAATTTAGCATTCAATTATGAATGCAAATAGTAAATCATGACTTTTAGCAATATTTGTGGATCTGTCAATAGATGTAAAGTATTTTCATATCACATGACAGTTACTGAAGATTTCTTGTTATTGTTGTTAGGTGCTGTCAAGTTCTGTCCAACTCATAGTGATGCTGTGTACAACAGGACGCAATAATCCCCGACACTGTGCCAAGCAATCTTTTTTTTTGTTTAAGCCCATTTTTCCAGCCACTGTGTCAATCCATCTAATTGAGGGTCTTCCTTTTTTTCATTGACCTGTCACTCTCCCAAACATGACGCCCTTCTCCAGGGATTGGTCCCTCCTGACAACATGTCCAAAATAAGTAAGACGCAGTTCTAGCCACCCCTGCTACCAAGGAGCACTCTGGTTCTAGAATTGTTATATTCTATACTATCTCAGAAACCTTGAAGGAAGTCTCCAGGAATTGATGGAATACTGATAGAGATGTTTCAATAAACAGATACAGCAATAGAGGTGCTAACTTGTTTATGGCAAGAGATCTGGAAAACAGGTACCTGGCCAACTGACTGGAAGAAATCCATATTTGTGCCTATTCCCAAGAAAGGAGATCCAACTGAATGTGGAAATTATAGAAGAGTATCATTAATATCACACAAGTAAAATTTTGCTAAAGATCATTCAAAAGTGACTGTAGCAGTATATTGCCAGGGAAGGACCAGAAAATCAAGTCAGATTCAAAAGAGGGCATGGAACCAGGGACATCATTCCTGATGTCAGATGGATATTAGCCAAAAGCAGAGAATACCAAAAGATATCTATGTTTTATTGACTATGCAAAGGCATCTGACTATGTAGATCATAACAAATTATGGATAACGTTGCAAAGAATGGGAATACCAGAGCACTTACTTGTACTCATGAGGAATCTGTACATTGATCAAGGAAGCAGTCATTCAAACAGAACAAGGAAACACTGTCTGATATAAAATCAAGAAAGGTGTGTGTCAGGGCTATATCATTTCACCAGATCTTTTCAATCTCTACACTAAGCAAATAATTTGAGAAGCTGGACTTTTTTATCTTTTTTTTATCTTTTTATCTGTGTGTGTGTGTGTGTGTGTGTAGTACTAGGGGATTGAACCCAGGGCCTCTCTGCTGAACCACTGAGCTGTACCCTCAGCCCATTTTTTTTTTTTTTTTACTTTTTGAGACAGAGTCTCGCTAAATTACGCAGACTACCTCTGGTCTCAAATTTGCGATCCTCCTGCCTCCGCCTCCAGAGCCACTGGGATTACAGGTGTGCGCCACCGTGCCCAGCTGCGAGAAGCTGGACTTTATGAAGAACATGGCATGTCAAGGGTGTGTGAGTAGCACATGCCCTTCTAGAATCACCAAATAAACTCTCAAGGGCACATGGTGCTATACAGGTGAGGCTTATCAGCACTCTTCCAGTAATTTCCATTAGTATTTGCTTGTTGCTGTTTGAGTTTGGAAAGTTAATGCTTTACATCAGACACATCCAACCCTTGGCCCTCAGGCCACATGCAGCCCAGGATAGCTAACAATAGGGACCCCAAAAAATCTTTTAATAATCATCTGTTTTTTAGCATTTGTTTCATGACCCCCTTTATCATGTATATGCATTAAATATATTATATAATTTATGTGTAGCCCAAGACAATTCCTCTTTACTTGATTTGACCCAGGGAAGATGAAAGGTTGGACACCCCTGCTTTACATAATTACAATTGTATACAATCACACATCCTATTGACTAGAATAGATCAAAAGACCTAGAATTAGTTCAGGGAAGCATCACAATAGTCATTGAGCATAATAACACAAACACAGAGTTTCCCAAATGCCAATTCACATAGTGCTCTTTGTTCACTGAGAACAGCTAGCCAACAGTTACATGCCAGGCAATCTCATTTTCCTATGAAAGGAAACTGTGAAAATTATGAATACAATCACATCAAATCAGGAGAATGTAACTTCTTTCCGGGAAATACTGGAAGAAAAGAGCACCAAGTTCAGGCTTCTCCACAATGAAATCAACAAATTATCAAGAGGAAAAAATGATCATATGAAGTTTTTTTTCATGAAAAATAATACAATATTTGATGGTACAAATATAAAATCTATATTTGTTATCCCAAATGGAAAAAAAAAAAAAAAAAAAAAAAAAAAAAAAAAAAAAAAAAAAAAAAAAAAAAAAAAAAAAAAAAAAAAAAAAAAAAAGAACATGGCATCATGCTTGGAGGAAGACTTATTAACAACCTGTGTTATGCAGATGACAATGCTGCTTGCTGAAAGTAAAAAGGATTTGAAACATTTACTGATAAAGATCAAACAACACAGCCTTCAGTATGGACTGTGCCTCAACATCAACAAAATAAAAATCCTTACACCTGGGTCAGTAAGCAACTTCATGATATGTGGAGAAAAGATTAAGGTTGTCCAAGATTTTGCTTTACTTGGTTCTACAATCCATATCCACGGAAGTAGCAGTCAACAAATCAAAAGATGCATTGTGTTGGGAAAAGCTGTTGCAAAAGATCTAAGATGCTGAAAAGTAAAGATGACATATTGAAGGTGAAGATGCACCTGACTCATGCCATGGTATTTTCAGTTACATCATATGGTTGTGAAAGCTGGGCACTGAATGAGGGAGACAGGAGAAGAATTAATGCTTTTGAATTATGGTGCCGAAGACAATTGTTGAATATGCTATGGACTGCCAAAAGAACCAACAGATCTGTCCTAGAATTGGTGCAACTAGAATTCTCCTTGGAAGCAAGGATGGCTAGATTGTGTCTTATCTATTTGGACATGTCAGGAGGAACCAATCCCTGGAGAAGGACATCATGTTTGGGAGAGTGACAGGTCAATGAAAAAAAGAAAGACCCTCACTAGATAGACTGACACCATGTCTGCAACAATGGGCTTAAACATAAAAAAAATCATTTACCTGGCACAGAATTGGGGAGTGTTTCATTCTGTTGTACACAGGGTCACCATGAGTCAGACCCGACTCCATAATACCTAACAACAACAACCTCAAAAATATGGTAGTTACTGGACTTGTCTCTACATTTTTTTATTACTCTATCACAATTTATGATCTTAAAACCTAGATAATTATACTTTGATTTTTTATGTAATACTATGAATTGCTATATTATGCACTGAATATTTTAAGAAGCATTCAAGAGGCATCACCAAACAGCTAAAAATGTCCATCATATAAAAAAGATTAAGAAACCTTGATCTGGAGATTTCCCAAAATGAGTATCTGTGATTTACTTGTGATTTTCTGTAGACTTAATTCTACTCTGATTTAACTGTTTACTTAAGCAAGAACAGATTTTTTTTATAAGAAATCAATACTTTTATAAAGCATTTATTAAAATCCTTCTTTTTTTTTTCCCCCCCCATTACTGGAATGTCGAACCCAGGGACTTGCATGCTAGGCAAATGTTCTACCACTGCGCTGCACCCACAGCCCCTTTTTGTTTGTTTTTTGAGATGTGTTCCCACTAAATTGTACAAGTTGCCTCTAGCCTTGAACTTGAAATCCTCTTGCCTAAGCCTCATGAGTCACTAGGATTACAGGTGTGCACCACAGAGCTTGGCTTAAAATCTTTTATTTTTCTTTAGTTTGTTAATGACATGAATTACATAGATTTTCTCATAATGAATCATTCTTGAGTTCCTGAAATAACCTTACTTGAAAATCGTAGTGGGTTGATTAGTGTAAAAATGCATGACCACCCAGTACGTCAGAATGTGATTTTATTTGGAAGTAAACTCTCTGAACATATGATTAGTTACGTTTAAGAGGTCACAATGGAGTAGGGATAACCCTGTCCCCAAAGATTGCTGTTTTTATAAGAGAAAGAAGAGAAAGATCTGGATACAGAGACATAGAGATTGAAGTGATGTTAACTACAAACTAGAAGAGACGGAATAGTTTCTCTGTCAGAGCCTTCAGCTGAAACTAGCCCTGCCAACATCTTCATTTCAGATCTTGAGTCTCTAGAGCTGTGAGAGAATAAATTTCTGTTGTTTTTACTCATCCAGTGTGTGTTAGTTACAACAGCCCTGAGAAACTAACATAAAAATGATGTATGGTTCTTTTAATATACTGCTGGATTTGGTTTGCTAAGATTAGCTCCATTTTTTTATTTATCTAGTGGTGCTTGGGATCATACCCAACGCCTTGCATGTGCACTGCCACTGATGGATTAGCTCCTCTGAAATGGAGAAGAAACTTGTGTGATGTAAGGATAACACAATTAAAGAATATTTAGTGTATTGAACTCAAGTACCTTCTATAAAAAACACAATTTAACTAACAGATGTTACAGTAATATATTTTAGTCAGTCAATACAGTCTCCCAAATTTATATTAAAATTACTTCTAAATGTAACTTGCTTTTCTGAAATAGGAGAAAAAAGCCTGCCATAGCAGTGTACACCTATAATCCCAGCAACTCAGGAGGCTGAAGGAGGAGGATCACAAGGCCAGAGGCAGCCTGCGCAATTTAGCAAAACTGCCTCAAAATAAAAACATAATTAAAAAAGGCCTGGGATTGTAGCTCAGTGATAGAGCACTTGCCTATCATGCACAAGGCTCTGGGTTCAACTCCCCAATACTTCCAACAACAACAACAAAAAAAGTTGGTACAATGATATTCCTAACTTGCCTAAGATGAATCACTTTGGATTTTTTTTTTCATGTTTTATTTGTTAATACTAAAATCTACTTCCAAATTATATTTATAATACCATATATTCTCTAATCTACTCTACACTCTTTCAACCATTTTAGAGAGCTACAAAATCAGATATGGCTTAGAATTATGTGTGGATTGGCTCTGAGGTCGAGAGCATGCTATTTTAATCCACATCTGATTTTGTAGCCCTCTAATACTATTGAAGGGGCTGGGGTTTAGCTCAGTTGGTAGAGCGCTGCTCTGCGATCTCTAAGGCGTTGGGTTCAATCCTCAGCACTGCAAAAATAGGAGAAGGACCTGGCAGCCCACTCCTGAAACAAACAGCCACTGAAAACCCTATGAATAGCAGAGAAGTACTGACATAGCGCTGGTCATGGCACAGAGTTAGGGAGTATTTTGTTCTGTTGTAGATAGGGGCGTTGTCAGTCAGACATGACTGAGTACCTAACAACAACACTGCTGCAAGAGTATGGATTAGATTTGAGAATATACAATAAACTGTATCCAGCCTCAAACACAAAACTCCTTTTATGCATGTCCTTTATTACAAGACCCAAGCATTAGTAATTCTTTTGTTACTATTTTCCTTATCGGTACTGGGGTGAAGGGTTGAACCTAGGGCCTCATACATGCTAGGCAAGTGCTGTACTCCTGAGCTGCACCTCTAACCCCTTTCTTTTTTATTTTTGAGGCAAGGTCTTGCTAAATTGGGCAGTTTGCCTCTGGTCTCAAACTCAAAATCTTCCTACCTCAGCCTCCAGAATAGCTAGGATTAGCTAAGATTACAGCCTCCCCCACCCCTGTACCCAACCTTGTGAATGTTAGGCAAGTACTCTACCACTGAACTACATTCCCAGGCCTTTTTTGGTTTCTTGAGACAGAACCTCACTGCATCTCCCAAGCTGACCTCCAACTCTGCACCCACTTCCTTCTGTTTCCCAAATACTGGGATTACAAGCATGCACCACTACACACACCTTATAATTCTCTTTAATACACATATATTTTATTCGTTTATTGGTTTTGGGGGTATTTTGAGACAGGCTATGTAGCCCAGGCTGGCCTCAAACCCACAATCCTCCTATCTCAGCCTCTCAAGTGGTGGAATTATAGATGTGTGCCACCATTCCTAGCAATACATACCATTTAATACTGGATAGGGAGATTATCTGAAGGGCTGGAAATATTGCTCTGTGGTAGAGGACTTCCCTAGCATACATGAAGCCCTGCATTTGATTCCAGAACAGGAAAAAAAAAAAAAAAAAAAAAAAAGCACTGAAATACCTCCATTACAATAGTGATGCATTATAAAACTACAGTAATTTTAAAAATGTAATGCTGGCATAAAGACAGACTTACAGACCAATGAAATAGAACAGAGAAATATAAAGGAGTACAGAAAAGTCCATTACAGATATAACCAAATGATTCTCAACAAAGATGCCAAGAACATTTGATAGGGAAAGAATTGTCCTTTCAAAATATGGTGTTGGGAAAACTGGATATCCAGTTGTAAAAGAATGAAATTGGACCTTACCTTACATGATATACAAAAAAAAAAAAAAAAAAAAGACTCAAAATGGATCAAAGACCTAAATGTAAAAGCTAAAACTAAAACTCTTAGAAGAAAACACAGAGGAAAAGTTCATGGCATTGGATTTGGCAATGATTTCCCCTGGAAATGTCATCAAAAGCATAAGCAAGAAAAGGAACAAATATATAAAGTGAACTTGAACAAAATTAAAAATTCTGTGCATCAAAGAATATTATCAACTGGGCATGGTGGTACATACCTATAACCCCAGCACCTGGGAGACTAAGGCCACAGAACTGTGAATTCAAGGCCAGTCTGGGTTTCATGGTGAGTTTCTGGTGAGACTCTGTCTCAAAAAAATGGGCAAGAGATTTGAAAAGAAATTTCTGCAAAAAAAAAAAGATATATGAATGGCTACCAAGCACATGAAAAGTGTTCAGGAGTGGTGGTACACACACCTGTAATTCCAGCACTTGAGAGGCTGAGGCAGGAGAATCATGAATTCAAGGATAGTCTGGGCTACATAGTAAGTTCAAGGACTACACAGCAAGACTTTGTCTCAGAAAAGAAAGGAAGGAAGGAAGGAAGGAAAAGAAACAGGAGCTGGGGATATAGCTCAGTGGTAAGAGTGTTTGGCTAGCATTTGTGAGGCCCTGGGTTCAATCTCCACCACAAAAAATAAAAACAAAATAAAGAAAGAGCAAGAAACCATTTCACATCCACTAGAATGGTTGTTATAATAATTTTTTTAAAAAAAGAAGAAAATAGCAAGTGTTAGCAAGGAGCAACTGGAGAAACTGGAACTCTTATGCACTACTGGTGGAACGTAAACTGGTGTATCCACAATAGAAAACAGTAAGGGTGGTGCCTCAAAAAATTACAAGGAAAGAAATTCTGGCATGCATTCAACATACATGAACCTTAAAGATATGCTAAATGAAATAGGGGCTGAGATTTAGCTCAGTTGGTAGAGCACCACTCTGCAGTCTCTGAGGTCCTGAGTTTGATTCTCAGCACCGCAAAAATGGGAGAAGGTTGTGGCAATCCACTCCCAAGGCAATCCCGAAACATTCAGCCATTGAAAACCCTGTAAGGGTCACTATAAGTTGGACACAACTCAATGGCACCTAACAACAACAACAACAAATGAAATAAGCCAATCATGAAAGGATAATTATTGTATGATTCCACTTATATGAGGTACCTATAGCAGCCATATTCATAGAGACAAAAAGTAGAAGGGTGATTGCCAGAGGCTAGGAGAAGGGAGAATGGGGAGTTGTTTAATAAGTACAGAGTTTCAATTTTGTAATACTAAAAAAGATGTGGAGATAGATAGTGGTGATGGCTTTACAACAATATAAATGTACTTAATGACACTGAAATATATACTTAAAAATGGTTAAGATGACAAATTTTATATACTTTGTATACAATTTGTATATAAATTTTGTATACTTTGCCTCAAAAAATTTAAGTATACATAAAAATTTGAAGCAGTTCTATATCATTGAAATGGAAAGTTATCCAACATATATGATTACAAAATAAACAAGTTACAGAAAAATATATTAATATAAGCCTTTAATACTATATGTATAACAAAAGTCTGGACGGTCTCCAATTTATTGCATGCTTACTATATAACAGACACTGTTACAGGCCCAATAAATAGAACATACAAAAATCCTAACCCTTATAAGTCTTACATGGTAGTGTGAGCATATTTACTTATTTATTTATTTATTTTACAATGCTGAGGATTGAACCCAGGGTCTTGTGAATGCTAGGTAAGCACTCTGCCACTGAGCTACATCCTCAGCCTGAGAGGGAAAATTTAAATGTAAAGTAAAATTAATCTGAAAGAATTAAAATTTGAAGTAACAGAAGTAGGGAGTGAAATTTGACTAATCAAAAATGAGAGGATAAAAACCTAAAAGACGAAGACAATGAAAAAATAAAGGTACCTCTAAATTTTAAACTGTTATTTCTGAATGAGGATAGTGAATTAAATGTGTGTACCTACTTCTCCCTACCCCCAAAAAAAAATTATGAAAAAGGAGAAAAAAAATTGTATGACATAAAACCACAAGGATGGAAAAGAATAAGAGGAAGAGAAGAGCAGTAAGTTTTTGTAACTAGAGGTCAGATGGACCATTGCCTTGGCAGACCTAGAAGAACTGAATCCTAAACCAAGATGGGAAGAAGCAGAAAATTAACCCAATTTACACTATGGAATCCTCCAAAGTCTCAGGAGCTTGCTCTTCCAGTTATGAATGGATGTACATAGCAGGGCAAATGAAAGCTAAAAGAATTAGTCCAAGGTGTTTATGAAAGAGATGGATTCTGATCCTCTCCTCCATTCCATTCCTTCTAGCCTGACTGAGTAAATGCCCCTCTCCCACCCTGCTAAAAGACAATTTTATTCCCCAGAGAGTAGGCCAAAGGTTCTCTGGTCTGAGGAACACCAGGCAAAGTTGAAAAGTGATGGCTCCATAATGAAAACAGCAAAACTAATGCCAACGAATGCATGTTAGATGTTTCACTTTTCTCCTGTTTTCTCTCTTTTCTATACTCTATATCTCCACTTTTGTGGTTTACCTTTTCTTACTGGTAGAGCATATTTTTCAATAGGTTCTTGAGAAAGAGTGAAAAGAACACCTTTATTAGTTGTTGTTAGGTGCCCTAGAGTTGGTGTCCGACTTATATTGACTCTGCATACAACAGGGGAAACACTATTGTCAGTGCTTCTCTGCTGTTCATAGGATTTTCAATGGTGGATTGATTTTTGGGAGTGGGCTGCTGGGTCCGTCTCCCAAGCCTACACCACCTGGTGTTCCCAGGCAGTCTCCCATCCAAGTACTAACCAGGCCTGACCCTGCTTAGCTTCTGAGATCTGACAGGATCAATGCCACAGGGCTATGGCTGCAGGCAAGAACACCTTGGATGTATGAAATTATTTCTTCTACTTCCCTAACAGTTGGCATGGATATAGAATTTGCTTTTTTTTTACTAGTGTAAATTAAAATAACGGGTTTCACTGTAACATTTTCATACAAGCATTTAATGTACTTGAATCATATTCATACTTCCATTACCTTTTTTTGTCCTACCCCCATTCCCTACCTCTTCCCCATAGACGGAATTCTAAATTGAAAATAGTTTTCCCTCAGAATTTTGAAGGCATTGTTCCATTGTCCTCTACTTTCCAGTATGACTATTGAGAAACAAGACCAAGAATTTATGATTTTTTTCAATGTGCCCAATTTGTGTTTTGTCTCTTTAGCATGTAGGATATTACCTTTATATCTATCTTCCTTTGTGTTTATCTATAAATTTCAGGATAATATATTTTGATGTGGTTGTGTTTTCACCTACAAGTCTGAACTGACTGACCCCTTCAATCTGAAAACTCATGTCCTTCCTAGTACATTTTATTTAAGCAAAAACCAAAAAGTTCTGTTAAAAGAAATAAAACTGAGAAAAAGAACACCAAAGGAGTATACAGGACTGCTGCCTTTTGCAACAAACCTACAAAAGTAGGTCTTTAAATATATGCATGCATGCATTATGTTCGAATAAACTTTAAACTAATGTACACATTTTTTTAATTATAAAAGGGCCATGAAGATTTGATATTCACATTTTTGTTTTTATTTTCTTTAATCTATTATGAGGTTTAAATAATTTCCATGCCTTTTCTTCATTTTGTATTATCAGTGCATGTCCTAACCATGCGTTTGTTATTCATGTTTTTGTTACTCATTCTTTTGTTAATTATTGAAAGGGCTGTTTTTGTTTGCTTGTTTTTATTTTTGAGACAGAGTCTCGCTCTGTAGTCCTAGCTAGCCTGAAATTCAATATGTAAACAGGCTGCCCTTGAACTTATAGCAATCCTCCTGTTTCTGCCTCCCAAGTGCTGGGATTACAGGCATATGCCACCAAATCTGGCTGTTTCATTTATTTTTAAGTACATTTCAGTAGGAAATGACTCTTGGTGACAATGGAAAAAAAATCTTATAACTTAAGCAATTAAGAATGCTCAGGCAGCCAGGTGCAGTGGTGCACACCCAGTGACTCAGGAGGCAGAGGCAGGAGGATTGAAAATTTGAGGCCAGAGGCAGCCTGCATAACTTTGCGAGATCCTGTCTCAAGATAAAAAATAAAAAATGTGCTGAGGGTGCAGCTCAGTGTAGAGTACTTGCAAAGTATGTACAAGGCATTGGATTCAAACCCCCAATAACTAATGAAGAAAAAAATTAATGTTTAGCCAAGTGTGGTGTACACCTGTACATCCCAGCAGCTAGAGGGCTGAAGCAGGACAATCCAGAGTTCTAAGCTAGTATAGGCTACACGTTACACAGTGTCATTGTTGTTAGGTGCCATCGAGTCGTGTCCTATTCGTAGCAACCCTCATAGGGCTTTCTTTTCTTTCTTTTTTCTTTTTCTTTTTTTTTTTTTTTTTTTTTTTTTTTTTTTTTTTTTTTTTTTTTTTTTTTTTTTTTTTTTTTTTTTTTTGCGGCACTGGGTGTTGAACCAGGGCTTCCCACTTGCATGCTCTGCAAGTGCTGGTCTGCTGAGCTGCTGCCTCCAGCCCATTTTCTTTTTACTTTTTGAGACAGGGTCTCCTTAATTTATGCAGACTGCCTCTGGTCTCAGAACTTGCAATTCTCCTGCCTCCGCCTCTGCCTCCACCTCCCAAGCCTCTGGGATGACAGGCATGAGCCACCACACCCAGCTCCCTCATAGGGTTTTTAATGGCTGACTGTTTCAGGATTGCCTCAGGAGTGGACTGCCACATCCTTCTCCCATTTTTACGGTGCTGGGAATCAAACTCAGGACCTCAGAGACTGCAGAGCAGCGCTCTATCAACTGAACTAAATCCCAGCCCCATCACTACATAGTGAGACTCCATCAAAATAAAAAGAAAGAAAAAAAGAATGTTAACTATAGATCGACAGCCAATAATCATATTTTGTCTCTTGCCAAGTGTGATGGCACGTGCCTATAATACTAGCATTAAGGAGGCCGAGGCAGGAGGATCAACATGAGTTCAAGGACAGCCTGGTCTACATAGCAAGTTCCAGACCAGCTGGGGCTACACAGTGAGATCCTATCTCAAAAACAAAACAAAACAAAAAACAGAAATTCTTGCCAGGCTTGATGGCACATGCCTGTAATTCCAGTACTTGGGAAGGTAAGACAGGACTGCCTGAACTAGATAGCGACATAGCAAGACCCTGTCTCAAAAAAAGAAAAAAGAACCGTGAATACTAGATTTTACATTCATTCAATTACTCAACAAACATTTACTGAACTCCGGTCCTATATACTAGGCACCACTGTAAGTACTGGCATGCTAATGTGAACAAGGAAAGCAAAATTACCACCATGGAACTTATTCCAATTACACTGTTGGGAAGCCAAAAACTTACATGGGAAAATACAAAAGGAAAAGATGATGAAAAGAGATGTAAATTCGAAGAACTAACCTAAAACATAGGAGACAGTTTCTAATATAGAGACTAATCACAACAACAACAAAGTACCACTCTGGCATCCAATCTCAGAAACTAAGCAGAGTTGGGCCTGGTTAGTACTTGGATGGGAGACCTCCTGGAAATACTGGGTGCTGTAGACTTAGAAGAAGGACCCAAAAGCCCATTCCCAAAATAGCCATTAAAAACCCTATGAATAGCAGAGAAGCACTGACATAGTGCTGAGCATGGCACAGTGATGAATAGTGTTTCATATGTTGTACATAGGGTTGCTATGAGTTAGACTCAACTCCACAGCACCAAACAACAACAACATATATAAGAAATTAATAAATACTTAATAAATGTGTCCATTTCTTTCTCTGGGTTTGTTTCCTTACATGTAAAATGGAAGCGTTTGTTTTGTTTATAACTCGAACATCGACTAATGTCTACTTACTGAAGTCATCACAGAAGAGAAGGTAGTATTCCTAAGAACAGATGGTTCTAAAGATGGGCATGGGGGCGCACACTTGTAATCCCAACACTTTGGAAGCTGAGGCACCAGGATCAAGAGTTTGAGACCAACAAAGGCTGCAGAATGAGACCCTGTCTCAAAAAACCAAAATCCCAAACAAAAAAACAAAGATGGTACTAAAGCCAGGCATGAGGGAAAAAAAAAAAAAAGCCAGGAGGCATGTGGTGCGAGACTGTAATCCCAGCATGCAGGAGGCTGAGGTACAAAGAATAATGAAAGTTCAAGAACAGCCTGGGCTACAGAATGAGGCTCAGGCCAGCCTGGTCTATACAGCAAGACCTTATTTCAAAAAAAAGAAAAAAAGAAAGAGAAAAAAGAGAAAGAGGAAAAGGAAAAAAAAAAAAGCTACACATGACTGGCACAAGCCTGTAATCCCACCACTGGAGAAGAGAGAGACTGAGGAAGGAGGATGGGGGATCAAGGGTGCGAGGCCAGCCTAAACTACACAGTGAGATCCTATCCAAACAACAAACGCTAGGTACTGTTGTACACCCCTGTAATCCCAGTGACTCAGGAGGCAGAAGCAGGAAGATTTCAAATTCATAGCCAGAGGCAGCCAGCATAATTTAGTGAGACTGTCTCAAGACAAAAAAAAAAAAATTTTTTTTTTATTTTGTGGTACTTGGGGGCTGAACCCAGGGCCTCGCACTTGCATATGCACTCTGCTACTGAGGTACAGCCCCAGTCCCTTTTATTTATTTTTTTATTTTTTTATTTTTTAAATTTTTTTTTTTGCAGTACCGGGGGTTGAACCCAGGACCTCAGGCTTGCATGCTCTGCAAGTGTTGGACTACTGAGCTGTACCCCCAGCCCAATTTTCTTACTTTTTTTGAGACAGGGTCTCGCTAAATTACACAAACTGTCTCTGGTCTTGAACTTGCAATCCTCCTGCCTCGGCCTCTCGAGCCGCTGGGATTACAGGTATGAGCCACCGTGGCTGGCTCAAGATAAAAAATTTAAAAAGGAGCTAGGGGTGCAACTCAGTGGTGGAGCACTTGCAAAGTATGCCTGCGGCCCTATGTTCAACCTCCCATTACGGGGAGAGAACCAACACTGGCTACTTGTAATTGAAAACAGCTATACAATCTCAAAAACACTGGATAACACTGACAGAACTGGTACTCTTTGCAACTCTGTATAGAGCTGTAATACTACAGAATTAGCTCCCCTACCCCACCCACATAGTACTAGGGGGTTAAAACCACAGCCTCACCATGCTAGGCAAGTGCTCTACCACTGAGCTGTACCCCCAATCCCTTTCTTTTGTTTGAGACAGGCTGCCTCTGGCCTCAAACTCACAATCCTCCTGCCTCAGGCTCCAAAACTGCTAGGATTTGAGGCTGCATGACTGTCCTGAATGAGAACTGACATTTTTCAATATATGTTTTAACCAGTCTAGAAGGAAAAAAAAGACAGTTCCAAAGACAGGTTCTATAACCAAGAATTCAAATCTTACTAGTTTTGGAATTAAACTACTCCAAGATGTAATGCCATACACTAACTCAAGAAAAAAAGGTTTAGTTTCCTTGAGTGTTACAATTACCTTCTAAAGAACCTAATGGCATGTGGAAATTCCTGTTGTTGTGGTCTTAAAAGAAAGTTACCCATAACATAGTACCACACTTCCATAAAAACATACTAATCTCATCTCTTAGTGAACTATATAAATAGGGAGGGCTCAAAAGCCAAAAATAAGATGAGAGACTACTACTTCAAAATGACAAGAAAACTAGAGGTCCAAGAATGCAGAAGTATGTATTTCTTAATTTCTAAGAAAATAGAGATTCAGAAAGTTGGTGCTACAAATTTAAAAATGCATACGAAGTACACAGATTGAGGTTCCTTTTTAAAACTGTTAATTGTATTTCCTCTGGTGAATTAGTAAAATATAATCCCAGCTACTCATGAGGCTGAGGCAGGAGGATTGCCAGAGGCAGCCTGTGCAATGTAGCAAGACCCTGTCTCAAAAAGGTAAAAAAAAAAAAAAGTTAAAAAGGGGTTACAGGTCTGGCACAGTGGTGTAGCATGCTTGCCTAGTATGTACAAGGTCATGGGTACAACCCCCTAGTACAAGAAGGAAGGAAGGAAGGAAGGAAAAAGAGGGGGCAAGAGGGAAAGA
Organism: Pedetes capensis; assembly: GCA_007922755.1. Classification (NCBI taxonomy): domain Eukaryota; kingdom Metazoa; phylum Chordata; class Mammalia; order Rodentia; family Pedetidae; genus Pedetes; species Pedetes capensis. The sequence continues at coordinate 19,572 of VMDO01026970.1, forward strand.
GGGAAAAAAAGAGAAAAAGAGTTTTGTTAGTTGAAACTTTTAAAATAATTTTATAGATGATAATTACATTCAAAAAATTTTTTTCCTAAATTGCAATCCTACAAACCTGGTGTTTTTTCTTTTGCTTTCAAATTTTCCATCCATAATAAATTATACATAATAGCACACACAAACACTTTTCTGCTAATGAGAATACCAAAATAAAGACAAGAAAAATCCATACTTACTACAAAACGGTTCATGTCTCAGATTTGAATACTGAATTGGAAATCAAAATGTAGTCTTTTCCCAAATAGGCCCTGAAATCAATTATAGGTTGCAAAACCAATTTTAAGAAATGTTCCTCAAAATTGTTAATAAACTATAGACAGGAAAGACTACTTGCCACAGGCAAGGAGAATTAATGAAAAATGATAGATTATGAAAAGTTATCAATTCATGCAGAAGAAAGTCTTCTTCATGTTAAAACTATTACTTCAAGATAACTCTTAAGAGTCTATCTGCAATCAGCTGGGTGCAGTGGCACACGCCTGTAATCCTAGCAATTTGGAAGGCAGAGGAAGGTGGATCACAAATTCCAGATGGGAGGCATCTGTGTAACTTAGTAAGACTCTGTATCAAGATAAGAAATAAAAAATGGTCTTCGGGTGAGGCTCAGCGGTAGAGTGCTTGCAAAGCTTGTGTAAAACCCTAGGTTCAAACCCCAAGTACCACAAAAAAAAAAAAAAAAAAAGAGAGAGAGAGAGAGAGACAGAGAGACACTACAGCCATACTTTACTCGTCTGAGGCAGCACCATACTAAGATAAAATGAAAAATGCAGAAGAACCAGGACCCTTTAAGATACTGAAGGGCCATTAGCAGTCTTTAAACCAGAGAAAGTACAATGGACACGCTCAAGCATTGTTATTAACCCTAAATATTAACATAAATGAAGCATAAGAAAGTGAAATATATATATATGTTTTTAAAATTTTTTGCAGACATGTGAAGACAGAACTAACAAGAATTGTAGGGAAACTTAACCAGTACTCATTCCCAAAAAAATACAAAGTAGAAAAAAATTCAAGAAAGTAGGTATGATGTCCATGGTCCCTAAAATGGCTCTAAAGCAAGAGAGTACGACAATGCAGGAAGGAATTCTGACATGAAAACCATTTACTTTCTTTTCACTGACCACAGTACGTTCCCATCCTAAGTCCCTCCATTCATGAATGTCATTTCCCAAAATGCCATAGGCTACTAAAAAAAGTCCATAACACATCTATGATCTCCTTTTGATACAAAACAGCAAAGGGAAAAATGAAGAAAATATATTTTCACTTAACAATCAAGTATTGAACATGGAATCGATAAATCAAAAGAGATGGAAGAATTTTTCACCACCACAAAAGAAATCTTGCTGGTCATGGTGGTACACACCCATAATCCTAGCACTTGGGAGGCTGAGGCAGGAGTACCAGGAGTTCAAGGCCAGCATGAGCTATATAGTGACACCCTGTCTCCAAAAAACAAAACCAAAAAGAAAAAAAAAGGAAAAAAGAAAAAGAAATCTAAAAATTACAGAAGCAAGCAGCTACAGGACAATAAAATAAACAAAACCAACTAACTCATTAATAAGGATTCTGCACTTTATTTTTCAAAATGCTATTTTCTACTTAGAGATTTAAACTGATATTGATCAAATAATGAAAATATAATGAAGAAACTGTCATTCTGGTAACTGTTGCTTAAAAACAAAACAACCCCAACCACACAGCTGGAAAAAAGCTCTCACATACACACTAAAACTTGTTTACCCAGGTTACTTCTTAATAAGAGAAATGCTTTGCAATTTGACTAAAATTTTGCAATGTGTGACGATTTTATAATTTTGTTTCATAGATAAGTTATTTTACTACAAGGTCAGGTTTTCCCTAGCAACATTTTCCCAGCTGTATAATTTTATTCCATCATTCAGTACTTCTCCCAAGTGAATTTTAGTCATTAATTATATCGCCCTTTCCTCTAATTTTTTTTTAAAGATCAAAAAACTAACGTTGACATGTGATAAATTAACCATTTCTTCTTTCTTTCTTTCTTTTTTCTTTCTGTACTTGTGAGTTGAACCTAGGGCCTCACACATACTTTGCAAGTGTTTTGCTACTGGGCTGCACTACTAGCCCATTTTAATTTTTTTTATTTTGAGACAAAGGATCACTAAGTTACACAGGCTGCCACTGGTTTAGAACTCAAGATCCTCCTGCTTCAGCCTCCTAAATCACTGGGATTACAGGCATGTACCAGGGCTCCAGACAAATTAACCATTTCTTAAAATAGCTCTGTTCCCAGAAAGACTGGAAAAACAGTAAATTTCAATGATTCCACTGTAATATCAAAATCTGGGTATTGCAGTACAACACTACCTTTCACAGACATGAAGACAATCAAATTTAAAATTCAACGTGGGAACAGCTGGGTATCACACACACACACACACACACACACCCCTCCAGGCCTCCCTTTTTTGTAAAGGCTATCAGAAAATACGGATTTTTGGGAAAGAACAGATTTTGCTTTACAAGAGAATGGCCAAGGGTGGCAAGGTAAAGTAGCCCTCTTAAAATGAAATATTTCCTAGGGAGAAATAACTGTAATATAGTGGAAAGAAGACTGTGAGTAGGGAGTTGAAGATCTCTCTAGAACTACATTTCAACTTACTGGCTACATTTTTTTTATTAATGTTCCTTGAGAAATGCAATGGAACCAAACTTTTCTGAAAGAATGGCAACTGCCTCGACCTAGGCCTAAGATTTAAACCTGGGTTTCTAAACGAAAAGACTTGTCCTGGACCACAACCTTTACACAAACCACTGCTTTCAGCAACTAAAGTGACCCAACTGCAGTCCCCCTCAATAAGTCACCGCAAGTTTCAAACTATAGCCCGAAGGGGCGGGGTGGGGTGAGAGGTACAACCTAGAGAATCTGAGTACGTATTCAAAGAATGTTAACTCTTAAATTAAAATTCAAATCTTTAAGTGTTTGGAAACAAGACATCACGTAAGGAGCAACGTCGTGCAATGTCTATGAACCCAAACTACTCTCAGAGTAAACTGCCTACAGTTAAGTTATTCGGCATCAGCCCACTTCAAGCGGCAGAGGGTTAAAAGACTACCACATCACAGACCAGAACGCCGCCAGAAGAGTGTAGGCGGGCCAGTCCGGCGCGGGCCGCTGCTCCAACAGAGTTTGGGGCAGGGTACCCCCAAGTCCCACTAGCCTGCTCTCTCAGTCCACCTGGGGCTCCCCGGCTCCCCAGGGTCTGGCCCGTCGCTCAGGTCACGCCCCTCCCCCACCGCCCCAGCGCCTGCTGCCCAGCCGTGGGTCTCAGTTGTCAGCCCCACCAGGCCCTCCACCTTCAGAAGCACCCCAGTGCCCCGTCTCCTCACCGGGGTTAGCAGTAGTCGCCGCCATGGCCTAGATGCCACCGCCGCCGCGCCACCCCCCTGCAGTGGGAGGAGCCGCCGCCACCGAGCTGCGGTGGAGGTGGAGGGAAGAGCCACTCCCCAGAAGCGGCACCTTACTGCCGCCGCCGCCGCTACCGCGGAATCCAAGATGGCGGACGGAGCAACCCCCACCATTCCAGCCCCTGTGGCGGAGAGGCCACGCCCATGGGATGGGCGGGGACGAGCTCACGGTCAGCCTCCCTGGGAAAACGGACCAATGGAAACACCACGTCGACCAGGGGGCAGGGCTGGTGATTGTGCCAGCGAGTCCAGTGAAGGCTGGGCAAGGTAGAAGTCCAGCTGTCTGGACTAATCCCGCCTTTTTTGCGTCAGTGGTGGGTGACCGAGTGATGTCAGTGAAAAGCAATAAAAACGACTATTCTACTAGAAACTTTTCGTTGGTAGTGAGTTCGTTCGGCGTTCTCCTTCCATGCTATTTGTAAATCTCCTTTAGGTGTTCTAATGCTTAATTTTCACTTTTTTTTGTAATCTTTTTAGAGCTTGTCTGTCTCTCTTTCTGGACCTTTGCCCCAAAATGACACAAAGTTCAATCATTTTTGAATGCCTGCTATGGATCTGGTAAAAGGATCTGGGCGCTTATCATCTGGTGAGGGAGATACCGACTATCAAATTGGAAGCAATGGATGAAGAAGAAATTTTTATTAAGAGTTAGATATCGCCGGGAGCCATGGCGCACGCTTGTAATCCCAGCAACTCGCAAGGCAGAGGGAGGAGGATTTCCAGTTCGAGGACAGAGGCAGCCTGCGCAATTCAGTAAGACCCTCTCCCAAAATAAAAGTGAAAAATGGGCTAGGGGTGTGTCTCAGTGGTAAAGCCCTTGCCTAGCATGCACAAGACCCTGTGCTCAAACTTCCAGTGCAAAAAGAAAAAAACAGAGACTGAGAAAGAGAGAGAAAAGAAATGAAAGAAAAGAAGACCGGGCCAAGCCTGTAATCCCAGCAATTGGGGAGGCGGAGTCAGGAGGATCCCAAATTCTAGACCAGAGGCAATCTGCATAATTTAGACAGACGAAAGAGAGAGAGAGAGAGAGAGAGAGAGAGAGAGAGAGAGAGAGAGGGAGAGGGAGAGGGAGAGGGAGAGGGAGAGGGAGAGGGAGAGGGAGAGAGAGAGAGAGAGAGAATGGGATAGCCTCTTTTGAACAATGATAGGGACAAAGTGACAGGTTTTTCCCAAGAAAGTGATAAAATGGTGACTGCATGAATTTATTCTCTAATAGGAAACATTGAATATTTCGGGCCAGACACTTGTATTTACCCGTTTAGTCTTCACAACAAAACTAGGAGGTAGATTCTATTATTATTTCAATTTTGCAGATAAAGAAATAGAAGCAAAGAAATTAAGGAAGGGACACCTAGCAAATAAATTATGGATTGATGCAGGAAGCAAACTGAAGGAGTCTGATGCAGGAAACCTGTTTCACTCATTCCCCTGTTTTACCTCCAGTTTTAGTGCTACAAGGTACTACTTTTTTACATATCTTTCACCAATTGTGTAATATAAACAATTAGAATTTTAGTAAAAAATGTGCTTATGCTATTGAACATCTTTTCACTCCTAGAGGTTGTATGTGGTACTACAAAGACATTGATCCATTTATCTTATTTGGTTAAATCCGACGTGTTTACCCGGCCGCCAGGGTGCACACCTGCAATCCCAAGCAACTCTGGAGGCTGAAGCAAGAGGATCTGGGGTTCATAGGCCAGAGGCAGGCTGCAAAATTTAGCAAGAACCTGTCTCAAAATGAAAAATTAAAAGAGGACTGGAGGTTTAATTCAGTAGTATTTTGCCTAGCATGCCCAAGACTCTGGGTTCAACACACTAGTACTGGAGGGAAAAAGAACCCAAGACATTTTAACATATTTTGCATAGGGTTTACATTTGTTAAAATTTCCTTTTTCTTTATTACCATTTTGTTGTTATATTTCTAACTCACCAAAAATTAAAAGGCCATCCACTCAAAGTACATTGAGGACGTTGTTCCTACAATAAATATTTCTCCTGATTTTGCTTCAAGATAAAGCAAATTAATACAAACCATATTGTTGTTGTTGTTGTTAGGTGGTGTCTAGTTGGTGTCTGATTCCTAGAGACCCTACCTACAACAGGCAAAACAGTATTGTCAGTGATTCTCTGCTATTCATAGGGTTTTCAATGGCTGATTGTTTTTTGGGGAGTGGGCTGCCAGGTCTCTCTCCCAAGCCTACAGCACCTGGTGTTCCCAGGCAGTCTCCCATCCAAATACTAACCAGGCCCGACCCTGTTTAGCTTCTGAGATCTAACAGGATCAGATGCCACAGTGGCATACAAACTGTAAGTATAGTAAAAGAGCAGCCAGTGAACAGTCTTTGAGAATAAATAGGTAAGTAAGTGCTTTTATCACAATAAGGTATGGAGGACAGTAATACATAAGATGCTGTCACAATTTTTAAAATAATGGTAGAAATAAAAATCTCTTCTTTATAATGTAGATAATACTGTTGTTGTTAGGTGCTATGGAGTCAAGTCTGACTCATTGTGGCCCTCATAAGGTTTTCAATGGCTGATTGTTTCAGGATTGCTTAGGGAGTGGATTGCCTTGTCCTTCTACCATTTTTGCTGGGCTGGAGATTGAACCTGGATCCTCAGAGAGTGCAGAGCAGCACTCTACCAACTGACCTAAACCACAACCTGTAGATAATACTAATTGAGCTATTTTTATTTCGAGTGAACTTGCTCAAGTGGCTTATCTAGGCAATATTTCCATTAACCTGAGCTTATAACTTCAAGTTCTAAATGCCATATTTTATGGTTTGATTCTTAAGTGTCCCTCAAAAGCTGATGTGTTAAAGGCTTGTTGTTGTTGTTAGGTGCCGTCGAGTC
>VMDO01026971.1:0-25926 GCA_007922755.1 Pedetes capensis
TTGGTTGATTCCATATCCTTGCTATTGTGAAAAGCGCTGCATTGAACGTGGAGATGCAGGTGTCTCTGTGGTATGATGATCCATCTCCCTTTGGTTAAATTCCCAATAGTGTTATAGCTGGGTCATATGGTAGATGTATTTTCAGTTTTTTAAGATACCTCCATATTGATTTCCACAGTGGTTGGACCAATTTACAGCTCCACCAACAATGTAAGAGTGTTCCCTTTTCCCCACAACCTTGCCAGCATTTGTTGTTATTTGTTTTATTGATCTTGGCCATTCTTACTGGTATAAGGTGGAATCTCAGAGTTGTTTTGATTTGCATTTCCCTAATGGCTAGGGATATTGAGCATTTTTTCATGTGTTTCATGGCTTTACGGACCTCTTCATTTGAGAACTGTCTACTCAGTTCCTTTGCCCATTTGTGTATTGGGTTATTTGTTTTTTGGGGAGTTTTTTTCTTGAGTCCTTTATAAATTCTGATAATTAGGCTTCTGTCTGATGTATATGATGTGAAGATTTTTTTCCCACTCAGTGGGGGTTTCCTTGACTCTGTTAGTTGTTTCTTTTGCTGTACAGAAGCTTTTTAATTTCATGTAATCCCATTTATGTATGCTTGTTGCAATTTCTTGAGCAACTGGAGTCCTATTAAGGAAATACTTTCCTATGCCTATATGATGGAGTGTATTGCCTGTCTTGCCTTCTATAAGTTTTAAAGTTTCTGGTTTTATGTTGAGATCTTTTATCTATTTTGAGTTAACTCTCATACATATTGAGAGATGTGGGTCAGTTTTCATTTTTCTGCATGTGCATGACCATGTTTCACAGCACCATTTATTGAAAAGGCTGTCCTTTTTTCAGTTTACTTGTTTTGCTCCTTTGTCAAAAATAAGGTGACTATAGGTGTGTTGAGGTATTTCTGGGTCTTCTCTTCTGTTCCAGATATCTTCAGGCCTGTTTTTGTGCCAGTACCAAGCTGTTTTTGCTACCACTGCCCTGTAGTATAGCTTGAAGTCAGGGATTGTGATTCCACCTGCATTAGTTTTGCAGTTTAAGAATGCTTTGGCTATATGTGGCCTTTTGTGGTTCCATGTGAATTTTTGGATCATTTTTTATATTTCTGTAAAGTCAGTCAGTGGAATTTTAATGAGTATTACATTAAATCTATAGATTGCTTTTGGTAGGATAGCCATTTTTACTATATTAATTCTCCCTATCCAGGAGCAGGGAAGGACTTTCCATTTTTCTGTGTCCTCTGCTATTTTTTTCTTTAATGTTTTGAAATTTTCCTTGTAGAGTTCTGAAGGGTCTTTGGTTAGATTGATTCCAAGGTATTTAATTTTCTAGTGGGCTATCGTGAAAGCGATATTTCTTTTTTTTTTTCTGAAATTTCCTTCTCTACCTGTTTGTAGTTGGTGTAAAGAAAAGCTATTGATTTTTGTCTGTTGATTCTATAACCTACCACTTTGCTGAAAGAGTTAATTGGTTCTAGAAGTTTTCTGGTTGAGGTTTTGGGGTCTTTCAGGTATAGGATCATATCATCTGCAAATAAGGATAATTTGACCTCTTCATTACCAATCTGTATCCCTTTGATTTCTTTCTCTTGTCCGATTGTCCTGGCAAGGACTTCAATTGCTATGTTAAATAGAATAGGAGAGAGAGGACATCCTTGTCTTGTTCCAGATCTAAGAGGAAATGGTTTTAGTTTTTCTCCATTTAATATAATGTTGGCTGTAGGTTTGTCATAAATGGCTTTTATGATATTAAGGTATTTGCCTGTTACACCTATCTTCTCCAGCGTTTTTATCATGAAAAGGTGTTGCACTTTGTTGAAGGCCTTTTCAGCATCAATTGAGATGATCATGTGGTTTTTGTTTGCCAGTTTCTTGATATATTGTATTACATTAATTGGTTTCCATATGTTGAACCAGCCTTGCATCTGTCTCACTTCTTTTATAAAGGATTTTAAGACACTTACAATAAAAGATACAAATTTCATTAGATTAAAATTAAAATACCAAAATAGGAAGAAAAAGCTGATACTGCAGTTGCAAAGCAAGGGGACATGGAGGAACCAAAAGTTGTCAGATGTCAGGCAAAGTAAATGACCCATTTGAAAACTTGGGCTTTAAGCAAAGTGCCCCATGCCGCACACCTGTAATCATACTTGTAATCTCAGCAATTTGGGAGGCTGAGGCAGGAGAATTGCGAGTTCGAGGCGAGAGGTGGTCTGTGCAACTTAGCCAGAACCTGCCTCAAAATAAAATTTAAAAAATTAAGGGGGATCTGAAGGTGCAACTCAGTGGTGGAGCACTTGACTAGCATGTATGAGGCCCTCAGTTCAACCTCCCAGTACCACAGCTCCCACTACCAAAATTTGGGCTTATGTCACCAGCCATTGGACTTCCTTAGAAATTCTTGACTTCCTTTTCATCTTGAATTTTCTCACAGCTCTTCCTCTTTATGGAGATCAGCCAGATTTCATTAAAAACATTGAGTTGTTTGCTCTCTGAAGACCATGTTTCAAGAGAAGGCTTTGACAAAAAAGTGAGCTATTGCTGTCTGAGCAAGTGGATCCTGACAAGTGTTTTTCATTGCTAAATAAGCTTGCATGGAATAGGAGGCCTCTGGCGCTGAGAGCACCATCCATCCTGAGAGGCCTAGACTGAGTATCTTTTAGAGACAGAAAACATCAAGGGCACCTCAGGCCACTGCGTAGCAATTTACAGGGCAAATGAGAGGCCAGTGGGGTCCAAGGAGGGAGTTTTTGCTTACTACTTTCACAGTCAGGCTGGGATTTAGCTCAGTTGGTAGAGTACTGCTCTACAGTCCCTGAGGTCCCGAGTTCGATTCCCAGCACTGCAAACATGGGAGAAGGATATCGCAATCCACTCCTGTGGCAATCCCGAAACAATCAGCCATTGAAAACCTTATGAGGGTCTTTACGGTCAGACACGACTTGCAACAACAACACTTTCACAGTCAGTCATATATTAACCCAAGAAAAGAGACAGAAGACTCAACAAACAAAAGTCTTCCTTGTCCCAATCATCTGCCCACTGGGTTATTTGCTTATCAAAGTATAATATTTGTTATTCGTCAATTTAGGGATAAATGAGGTGGAAAGGAATGTGGAAAACACTCTAAATTTATTTAATTAAACAAAAACTTTAATGATATTTAGGAAACCTGACATTTATTAGTCAGGAACTTACTTTACCTAACACTTAAAGCTGTGCATGACCTTGACAATATGCTGATTCTAATGGCCTTTGTGAACCTGTCTGCCACCACTTAAGGCAAAAACCAGCAGAGGTCTGACTTTTTGAGTAATCGTTCTATCTAGAGTGAAAAGCCCTGCACCACAGTAACCCCTTTTGGTTACAAGAGGTCTGCAAAAGCAGGGGACAGGTGGAGAGGGTCTTGTCCCTATCCTCTCTCTTCTTTCTCTGTGTAGACTGAAGATAGCATATTTGAGGATGCACATACACGTGTACTATATATATATATATATTTTTTTAAATGCCGTACTGGGGGTTGAACCCAGGGCCTCATGCTTGCACGCTTTGTAAGTGCTGTGCCACTGAGCTGCATCCCCAGCCCATATTTTTACTTTTTGAGACAGGGTCTCACTAAATTGCGCAGACTGCCTCTGGTCTCAAACTTGCCATCCTCCTGCCTCCGCCTTCTGAGTCACTGGGATTACAGGCATGCACCACTGTGCCCGGCTGTAATGTGCTTATTAAAACATGTCATTTTATCAGTGGATTTCAATCTACTATAAAAAAAAATCCTAAAGAATTACAATGAAGGGCATTATGTTTAAAATTTCACTTTCTCTGTCACCATTAAACTAAAGCTGTTGAGTAGGTGCCACATATTGGCTCTCTATTGGTTTTCATTTTTGTTTGTTTAATGAGATTACAATATTTTCACCACATTCTATCACAAGCATTCAGAATTTCAGAATGCCTCTTGAAAATTTTCCTTCTAACAACAATAAAAAACATAAATATTTCTTCAATGGCATTTATTGTTTTAAGTAGCCTTTTACTTATTAAATATGCCCATTATGATAAGTTTTCTAAAAACTTTGAGTTATGTAGATACTTATAATTTATACTGTTAATTCTCTTCACTCCCTACTTACTTAGAAAGTTGATTATTTTGCAGCTTGTTCAGTAATTTTGTTTTTTTAATGCTTTGCTTCCACCCATGAGAGAGGCATTTGTAAGCCAGGTTGGAAGTAGAAATCTAATATGTAATGTTGATCCAACAGGATACTGGCCTTTGTGAGGCTTTCCTGCTAGGATTACTAGGCAGTGATTTTGGAATGCCATTCACTGATATAGGCGTTCCTCCTGGCCTAGAACAAGTACCCAAGTATTAAGACAATGAGCTTCATTGTTTTTGATAAAAAAGGTCAGTAGTTGTTTTATTGGTTTGTAAGATATTGGATTTAAGATGACAATTAAAAAGTGAAATATAAAGCTTGGAAGACCTATGTACATTTGTCCGAACCAACCTGAGATACTGAATTCTGAATCATTTAATCTCCTTAAGGAGCTGCAAAGTAGGATAAAGGTATAAAGAATATGAATAAAGAATACAGAATATGACATGATGAATATTTTCTTAAAGTTATTGTCAGGACTGGTAAATAAAGTAAATGAACCTAGTGTACTATATACTACATTTTAATGGCTTCTTTGGTTAATCTGAGTGTTTTTAAACTATCAGTGAATAATCTTCAATAATTTACTTAACTGGGCTCCTGCTATCAATTTTATAATTGGATCATTATTGTATAATTATATTGTATAACTGTATAATTATTGATTTACTCATCTAAAAATTGATTTTTTCAATGAGCATTAAAATTAAATGAATAATATGCCAATACTGACATCTCTTATCTTATAGAAAGTTTGGTCTCCACCCAAGATAGCTAACTTGAAAATATCCAAGATAACTAATCTGAAATTAAGAGAGGAGAGGCTATTCTTAATTGACTATATTCTCTTTTTAAACAGAAGTCAATCATGTTTGGGCTGTGTGCATGATCTACATACAATATTTCTTTCTTCCCTGAGTATTTTTCATTAAATGGTTAAGACTATCAGTATGCCCTCTCTAACTTAATTTGTTTGTTGACATTCTCATTTCCTTGTCAAGGAACTGAGGTTTTTTCATGAAATAAATGGTGGCCAGTATACTATTTTTAGTCATAAAGCCCATTTACCCAGTTAGTGTCTTAAACATTACCAGTATATAGGAAAAAGGTCTATAGGACAAAGATAGTAAATAGTACACTATTACCAAAAGTGAATGGGAGAAGGATGTGGCAATCCACTCTCCAGGCAATCCTGAAACAATCAGCCATTGAAAACCCTATGAGGGTCACTATGAGTCAGATATGACTCTATGGCACCTACCAACAACAACCAAAAGTAAAACAACTAGCAGCATTGAATACATAGTTTAAAATCATTTGGGGGAAGGCATGGTGGGGATCACTAAAGTGATGTATCCTTATTTTTCTACCTTGTATTGGAAAGGAAGTAAATAAACATGAATTCGCATTAGCAGGTGACTGTAGCAGTGAGACCCAATATTATGGCAGGAGACTCAAGAAGCCTTTGTAGATGGGAGAGAATACGGAATGTGTAATGAGGGTAGCAGTATGCCCGAGGGATCCTCAAGGATGATGTCAAAAGTCCTATGTCGGTTGTGGTTCCCTGCTGAGCTGAACTTTATAACATTAAAGAAACCACTTCAATCTCCACATACTGCAGTTTCCTCATCTGTACCTTCGTTCTTGAGGAATTGAGGTTGGTTTGTCTGAGTTTATCTAAGAACATAATTGCTGAGGGTAGCATAGTCTCCATGGCAACATGCATCCAAGTCCCAGGGAAATAGCCACAGGGATGCAGAGACTGAAAACCTAGGCCTGTGGTTAAATGAAACAGGAGAAGTTCTAGAACTGAGGTGTGGTTAACCCATTTCTGTGTTAATTAATTGCAGACCCCAGAGGGGATGAGTGAAGAACAGAGGACTAAGGAGTTGGCTGCCATGGAAGACACCCGGATAGTAATTCTGAACAACCTCGAGGAGCTTAAGCAAAAAATCAAAGATATCAATGACCAAATGGATGAGTCTTCCAGAGAGGTATAAACCATGAGTTCACTTTTTACCCTCTCTCTTTTTTACTTTTTTTCATTAGCTTAAAAATATTTCTGCTCATTAGAGCACAGGTCTGGGAAGCTGAGTACATAGAGGCTGACATGAACAAGCATTTGTTCATTGGACACCATGTGTGGAGTAAACATACTCCTTTTTATAATCCTTTTTCTTTCTGTTTTATTTTTGTTAGATGGGATATGGATATTAAGCCACCTTTAGTGTTTTTTGTGTATAGCCAAATTTGTTTTAACTAGTCCTATATGTGCTTCTAATCACAGGATCTGGTAGCTGAAATATGCTCTGTTTCCGTATTCAAGTTCAAATCCAAGAAGCATTTTCAGAGCATGCTTACTATAAATCGGATGTCATGTTGGCACTATGGGTGGGATTCACATGTGAATTAAACATAACTTAAGTTTTCTAGTGATTTGCAAAACAGAGAGCAGATGAATTCATATTCTATAACAGTGACAGAAGATTGTTGGAATTTTTATGTTACCACCCTGGAGTGAAAGGGAGCATGTAATTCTGCCTAGGGGGATCTTCATGTCTATACCCCAAATGGTACCAAAGCCAGGCAAGTGGTAAGAAGACTGCTCACCTGTCATCTTCTGCATTGACCCTGGAAGCCCCTCCTGCTGCCTTTGCTAGGAATGCAGAGCTTGCCTGCTTGGCTGGGGTAATTTTCACTCCTTAGTCTCTAGGAACAAACAAAGGTGGGGCTGCTTCCAAGGTAGTTTGTGTTTGAGCCTGAACCCAAGCAAATAGGCAAAATATTCCTGAGAAGTAAGCAGAAAAGGGGTGATAGTAGAAAAGTTAAGAGGAAAGATAACTACAGTAGTTTTCTCATCAAATACATTCTGGTCTCGACGACTTTCTTGTGTAGGAATCCAGAGTCTCACACGGGGCTCTGGAGTGTTCTCTATGCTCCATAGCCTGGCTGGTACAGTAGGGCTTTTTGAAATTTTAGGTAATATGGACCTCTCAGTGGGCAGTTGAGAATGTTCTTGAAAGTGAAATGCTTCTTTGCTTTGTTTTGTGTCCTTAGTTGGATATGGAATATGCTCTTTTGGATGGAGAGCAAGAATCTGAGACAACTGAACTCATGAAGGAGAAGGAGATTTTGGATCATCTAAACCGGAAAATAGCAGAACTGGAAAAGAACATTGTTGGTGAAAAGACCAAGGTAAAAAAAATTTATATTTGAAAGTAATTTTTATGGCTAAAACTGGTCCCACTGGAATTACCATGATTTTGGTTTTGTGTGTCAAGTTTCTGGGGAAAGTAACACCAGAGAAACATCCTAAGATCAAACATTGTCACAAACTAAGATCTGTCACATACTGACAGCTGATGCTGAGAAAGCTAGTATTTTTTGGCAGCTTATCCTACATGAGATGAGTGAGCTCCTTTTTTTTTTTTTTCTTTTCTTTTTGTTCTTTTCCCCTCAGCCTTTCTGCTCTTCTGATTGCACTGTGGGTTTTTGTTTTATTTTGTTTTGTTTTGTTTTGCTTAAGATTTTGGAGTTTTTTTTAATATTTATTTTATTTTTTATTTTTTATACTGAACTTCTTTATTAGTGGTGCCCTGTAGAGTCAACTTAGACATATTCAAACAGTGTTGCCTCATCTCTTTTCAATTTTTTATTTATTAAAAGATGAATAATAATCATTCATCTCACCTGTCTTGCCTGCTATTGTCTCCAATGCCTGTGCACTACGCTTTGGAAAATGCATCGAAGTTTTTAGGGGGTGTTTGCACACTGCCAAGTGAAAACTATCTCTTGGCCACAGGTGACACTTCGTTTGGATGAGATCTTATATATTTCAGGTTGCCTGAATGTTAGCTGAATGCTAGCCTGAACGTTAGCTGATACCTTCTAGGGAAAGTATGGAAAATTACTTGCAGATTTTAGAATTTAGGCTGTTGGGTTTTCTGAGTTTCTTACCCTCCTGGGAAATATTATACATTCCTCTCCCAATATGACTTAGAGACTTAGTTACAGCTGAACTAAGCCTAAAATTAAAAATAAAATTCTAATTTGGTAAAGTAAACGAGGTTTAATGCATTGTTCCTGTCCACCATGTTCTCTACTAAGCTGAGAAAAAGAAAAATGGTTCAGTTTGAGTCAATTCTAATGGTCATGTGTAGAAAGAATATTCTGCTAAATGTGACTTCCTTTTTAGGCTCTTATTTGTTTAAGACCTGTAAATACAGGTATTTGATCTTAGTGCCAAAGAATGAGCTTAAAATGATATTCTCAAAAATAGAAGTTGAATGAAAAGCTACACTTCATTTTCTTGGTTGCCTATGTGTCAAAATTAAAGTACACATCTTTTTCATACTATATTTTATGTATGTTCATTCTACTTCCAGCCTTTAAAGTAGTAAAGAATGTACTTGAATAGTGGATACCTTTTTTTTTCTTTAAAAGTTCACAACCAAGTCAAAGGATTGACAATCTAAATCTGTAGTACAGGAGGATTCAGTATATGGCTTTTGTTTTCCAAAGACTCTGCATTGATAGAACCAGAAGCTTTCTTTGGAGGCATCAGAGGTCTTGTTTTGGCACTTAATTAGTATTCTACTATTTGATAAGTACTAATTAAATTAAGTCATACTGTAGTAATCATGTTACTGTTTATGTCATATGGATCATAGGGGACAGTGTAGGACATAGGAATAGGGCATCATGTTCCCTGTGAACTCTCTGCCTTCCTCACCTGTGTAGTTATTTGTCTTTGTGTAGTGCCCTTCCAGTCCAACCTATAGCGTCTGTTTGCCATTTGCATCAGACTCTGCATGAAGATGAAGCAAGTTGATCTAATGCTAAATCCGACTTCCCAGGGAAAGCTGTGCTGTGTTCTCAGACCTAAGGTAGAGGTGGAGCTCCGAGAACATGGGCAGAAAAAAGCCAAGAAGCCATCTTCATCCCTCCTAGTATGGTTTTGGTGACTGGACAGAAGCTGTGCGAGGAGAGGGGACTTTGAGACCTTGAAATATAGGACCAGTTCATGCAGCTGTTAGGGGATTAGTTGGTTTTGGCAGGTGGAATTATTGTCTGTCATCACATGGTGCCCCAAACGGCAGAAACTGGCTTTGAGTGAGGGGGTCCAAAAGAGGGTGAGGGGGATCAAAACTAAGGCTGGGCTAGATGACTGGGCTAGATCATCACATATTCTTGACAGCCAAACTCAGATGGAGACTCAGCACTGCTTAGTAGCATTGTCAGCTAAATTTATTCTGCCATTTTATGACAAAGCTCTTTCTTAACTTCACTCTGTTCAAATCTCTGGCACATTTTTCTCCCACTGGCTCAGAGACGATCTCACCACCTGCTTCAGGGAGAAGTTGGAAGCCTCCAGTCTTCTCATGACTAAGGAAGGTTTTCACCTCTCCTCAAAAACTAGTCCTTCTTGATATGCTTTGAGTGTCATCCCACTCCACCTCCTCCAGTCTTTAATCGTCTGCACAAACCCTGCCAATTTACTGGATCTTTACTATCAGTGTGCCACCATTATTATTTTAAAAATTATCATCTTAAAGTAAACTACTACCTTATCTCTCTTCTCTTCATCATAAACTTGTCAAATGATTTTATGAGTACACTGTCTCTTCTTCATCATTTCTAAGCTAACCATTCTTCCCATTCCAGTTGGCTTAGACTTCCTTCCTCCATTTGTTTTCTCCTTTTAAGACTCTTAAAGACCTCGGTGCTTCCCAGCTCACTGGGTGCTTTTCAGTACTCTTGTGATCAGACTCCTGAGCAGCATTCAATACAGAGGGCAACTTTTTTCTTGGATTTCTCCCTCCTCTACCATCTTTGCCCCTGTGGATCACACTCTTTTGATTTTCCTTCTCTCACTCTTTTATCTCTGATATTTATCTCTGACCTGAACCCAGTTCTCTTGTATCCTCACACTGTTACAGCCATGGCACCAAATAACTTACATGTGCTGGTAACTCTCATACGTGCATCTCTAGTCCACAGCCCTTTTCTGAACCCTGACTCATGTCCTGTTGCCCTCCTGACATCTCCACTCAGATAATTCATAGATATCTTGAATGGCACATGTCCATGACTGAACTCTTGACCTTATCTTTCTTCTTGCCTTCCACAACAGCTTCCATCATCCTCCAGTTTCCCCAGTCCAGGAAATTGCATCTCTACCCATCTGTCCACTCAAGCAGGAACCTGGAAGTTGATCTGGACACATTTTTCACTGTTACATAAATTGATTACCAAAGTATTTGTCAGTTACTATGATGTCTCCACATCTCCATGAACAGCATTCTTTTCAAAATCATCAAAGTCATTTCTTTAGTCCCTTTTTGATTTTTACTCTTTCAGTCCTCTTCATAGCAGCATTGTAATTTTTTAAAATAGTAATTAGGTCATAGAATCTTTTAGATTTAAATAAAGTATAGTGAGATAGAGCACTCTGGATTGTGTCACCCTGTACTTTATATAAATCTAAATTTCTTACGCCTGCAGCTGTAGCCCTGTGGCATCCAATTCTGTCAGATCTACGAAGTTAAGCAGGATTAGGCCTGGTTAGTACTGGGATGGGAGACCACCTGGGAACATCAGGTGCTGTAGGCTTGGGAGACGGACCCGGCAACCCACTCCCAAAAATCAATCAGCCATTGAAAACCCTATGAGTACCAGAGAAGCATTGACAATAGTGTTTCGCCTGTTGTATGTAGGGTCGTTATGAGTCGGATACCAACTCAATGGCACCTAACAACAACAACAATAACAACAACAACAACAAATTCCTTACTGTGATCTGTTGCCAGCCTTTCTGTAACCACCGTCTCCATACTTCATACCACCCTCACCATGGCCTTCTTTCTATTTGCTCTAGACCATCCCCTGCTCTACCTCATCCCTGCCCAGGTCCTTCACAGACACTGTTTCCTCTGCCAGAATTCCCTCTCTCATATTCCATCCTCGTTTCTGTCTTTCAAGCCTCAAATTCATTGTCAGTTTTTCAGAAAAGCCCTCCCAGACCTTCCTAGTTGAGGTTGTATTCCCTCTGTTGTTCTCTTAGTCCTTGTACATATCAGATTTTATAATTTCCATTTGTTTTTGGTTTATTAGATCTTTATTTCTCTCTGTAGCCAGTGAAATAGAGGGAGAACTGTGATCCATTGTTTATCCAGCCTATAGTAAGTGCCAAAACATGGCCCAGTTTGTTTGGGGAATATTGTCCTTGGATTCTCCTGCTAGCAGCTAGTCCAGGCTGGGAATTACAAAAATCACCGAGCCAAACACCTGCTAAAGAATTACATGCAGCCAAGTTTCAGGACAGCTGGGATGGGCTGCCCAAGTGCACATGCCAGGGGGCCTGTAATCACAGTGCCAATTAAACCAGAGCGTAAGACAGAAGGAGGAAGTGGCCTTTGCCCTTTTGGATCACATTTCCCTTTCCTACACCTGTTGCTGTGGTCAGATATACACTGTGGAATGAGAAAAGCAAAACTCGAAAAGATATCTCTGTTGGGCAAGCTCCGATTCAGGTGGTGTTAGTCAGATTACATCCTGTAATCCCCCCCTGGATTTTTTTTTCCCCAGACAAAGCCTACAGGCATAGGAAAAATGTTTAATCATACCTTGAAGTTCAAATCTTGGTGTGAAATTATTGACAATGTTTCCTTTCCCTTGGCTCTTGTAACTGGCCTTTCATATTATTTCTTTCTTTTATCTGATTTGGGAACTATCATTTTATTTTACAAATTTAGTGTAAACCAATACTTATTATACTTGATTGCTATGTATTATTATATGTTACCATATAAAATATAAATTATAGATGTAATTATACACATAAGATAAAATATAAACAATGTATTCTATTACATACTTACTAAACATTTTTGCAGTGGTTTCTTGGGCTGCCCTTAGAGAACCATGGTCAGTTTGTTTCCATGTGACACTGAGCTAAGTGCCACCCTGCCTGTTGTATTCTCAGATAGTAGCCACATCATAGACAGAGCCACTACAAACAGGGATAGCCCTAAACAAATAGGAGTATCTAATTTGAACATAAACACAAAGAGGATGTTTATTTGGTGAAGCATCAAGCAAGGAGACATCACATTTTGCATCACATTAACAAAAAGACCATCAAGTGCCAGGAGCATGGTTGTTACCTTGGTGACAGAGTAGGGAAGCCACCACCATTAGCACCATGAAACCCAGTTTGGGCAGAGACCTGGTTGTGAATCTGGCTTCCTTTCCGGTGCACTCCCCTCCCACTTTAAGGGCAAAGCATGATTCGGGAGGACTACTGAGAAAGTATGGACACATGCCTCTGTTTATGTAGGTTTCCTTTCTGTCTTTGCATGTTTCTGACTACATTAAAAATTCAAAGCTAAAAATAGTTTTTCAGTTTCCACTATTTGGAGATCATTTGTGTTTCATCTGTGCTCCTTAGCACACAAAACATTCAAAAGTCAGTTGGGCTGAAATCAACTAAGATGGTTAAGGAAAAGCTCCACTTCTGCACTCTTGGTGACTTCTTTCCATTATCTAAATGGTAATCATAAAGCTCAAAATATCCTTTCCTTTGAAGATAAATATTTTGTATGTTCATGCAGATGTATTGTGACATTTTGTAGCCACCCTGGAATATGTACTCTTATAGCTAAGCACGCCTGATTGTGAACTGAAGTTGAAATCACTCTTCAAACATGTTCCTGATGAAATCTGAAAACTTCTTTTTTTTTTTTTTGGTGATACCTGTGGGTTGAACCCAAGGCCTTGCATGTGCTTTGCAAGTGCTCTACCACTGGACTGCATCCTCAGACCTTTTTTCTTTTTTTAATCTTGAGACAGGGTCTCGCTAAATTACTCAGGCTGCCTCTAGCCTCAAACCTGCCACCCTCTTACCTCTGCCTTCTGAGTCTCAGGGGTTACAGCCATGCACCACCCCACTTGGCTCTAAACTTTCTGACTTCCTAATTTTTCTATAATAAGCATACATTGTGGTACATTAAGTGACTAAATTTTATTCCTGGTTGTTACCTCGCCAAAGTACCTGTTACTTCCTCTCTGTCTTTCCTTCAGAGCTAGGGGAAGACCATGAGCCTGCCTCAGATTCTTTAGCAAAGTGTTAATGCCTTCTGAGAGCTGAGCATTTATCAGGTCACAGTCAGGGATCAGAAAGGACCCAGCCCTTCCCATGCCTCTTTCTTACATTTCAAAGTTAGTTCCCTGGCTGGAGGAAGTGGAACTATATCATGGAATTTGGGGATTAAATCAACAGGATTCCAGATGGAGGTTATTTATTTATTTATTTATTTTTGGTGGCTGCTTGATTACATAAGTCCTCAGTGGTCTGATTTGCAAAATGTTTTATTACTAAAAACCCATCATTTGTGTTATTAAAATGTCAAAGCCAAAGGAAAAAATCCCCGGAAACAGAAGGATGTAACTTCAGGGACAGACAAGCTTCTCAGTAGTCTCCATTTGTTGATGCTGGTCTGTTATCTTTTCCTCTGCAGATCTAAAATCAGAAGTTATTGTATGAGAGAAAAAGTGTCCTCTGTAAGACTGAATATTCATAAGTAGCTATAGATATTGTGACATGTTTGAGTAGAGGATATTAGCCCAGACTTCATTGGAAATGCCATGTAATACATACTGTGTGAACTGTGCTATCTGTATACAATTCAGAATATTCTGAAATCTGAAATATTTCTGGCCTTAAGTAGTATCACGTTGTATGCGTATGTCCAAAGTCATCAAAGTAAATATGTTATACATGTACAGTTTTTTTGTATATCAATTATACTTCAATAAAGCTGTTTTTAAAAGAATTTCAGAGCCAGGGTTATAAGTAAGTGGTAGAGCACCTGCTTAGCATGTTTGAGACCCTGGGTTTGATCACTATGTCTGAAAAAAAATTTTTTTTCAGGTAAATGATTATGGATCTAAAAAGTGACTAAACTATGAACCCATGAGGATGCCTACTCCCAAACAACTGTACAGGTTTTGGGGATAGGAAAGGAATGGATTTACAAATTATATGTAGCGTCCAATCCCATCAAATCTTGGAAGCTAAGCAGGGTTGGGCCTAGTTAACACTTTGATGGGAGACCACCTGGGAACACCAGGTGCTGTAGGCTTGGGAGAAGGACCCAGCAACCCACTCCCAAAAATCAATCAGCCTTTGAAAACCCTATGAATAGCAGAGAAGCACTGACAATAGTGTTTCCTCTTTTGTATGTAGGGTTGCTATGAGTTGGACACCAATTTGACGGTACCTAACAACAACAACATCCCTAAAAGTGGTGGCTTAGGGAATATGAACTTTAACATATCACTGTATCAATTCCAAACCTGAGCCAGAGTTTCATGATATGTTCCCTGAGTGCCTACTATGTGCTCGTGTCTGAACTATACTGTTTGGAAATTATACAAAATAGATTTTAATTTTTAAGAAAGTACCTTGCTAATTGTGTTGCCAGAATTAGCAAATAAAACATAGGAAGCTCAGTTACATTTTAATTTCAGGTAAACAGAGAATAAGTTTTTAAGTATGTTTATGCCCTGGGCAATATTTTGAACATACTTACATTAAAAGATCATTTGTTGTTCATCTGAAATTCAGACTTAACTGGTGTCCTTTATTTTATCTAGTGGCCCTACAAGCTAATAAATTAAGCATCTTTTCAGGGTAAACTTGAACCATCTACTTATTGAATATTGTGTACATAAACATGGTAAAATGATATTTTCATTGGTATTCAAGGATTGTTTGTGTAGTATTAGAATTCACATAGAGCCAGCAATTTAAATTTCAGTTTCTTCTTTCAAGAATACAACCAAGGAGCCCAGCGTGGTGGCGCACACCTGTAATCCCAACAGCTCGGGAGGCGAGGCAGGACGATCGCAAGTTGGAGACCAGAGGCAGTCTGCGTAATTTAGCGAGACCCTGTGTCAAAGAAAAAAAAAAACTGAAAAAATAGGCCGGGGTTGCTGCTCAGTGGTCCAGCACTTGCAAAGCATGCAAGCGCGAGGCTCTGGATTCAACCTCCAGTATTCCCCCCACCACACACACACAAAGAATACAACCAAGAAGGGAGAAAACTTACGTTATTGTTTTCTAGCAAAATAAGTAGTCCTGTGATGAGCCCTGGATTTTTAAAGATCATTCAAGATTATTGGCAACTCTCACATATAAGTTTGAATTATGCAGGGTAAATTTAAAGACCTTATTGATCATTTATATGATTCAAGGATAGGCTGCACCTGAACTTGAAATCTATTATTCCTCTCTGAATGTATATTGGGTATCAGAATCTGTCACAGTTATTTTTTTATGTTTGATTTACTTGAGGCATTTTATTTGAACGTAAAAGAATTACAATTTGAAATTTGCTTTGTTTTCAGTACTGGGGGTTGAACCCAGGGCCTCACGCTTGCATGTTTTTCAAGTGCTGTACCACTAAGCTGCACCCCCAGCCCATTTTTTCACTTTTTTGAGACAGGGTCTGGCTAAATTACGCAGACTTCCTTTGGTTTCAAACTTGTGATCCTCCTGCCTCTGCCTTCCAAGTTGCTGGGATTACAGGTGTGTGCCACTGCGCCTGGCCTGGAATTTACTTGTAAGAGCAACTTTTTGTGCTATGAAGTAAAGGAATTAGAGTCAATTATCTTAAGAATTATTTTTAGTATTTTAATTGTACATATTTATGGTACATAGTGATAATTCAGTTCATATATACAAGTGCAATTGAATAATTTTTGATGAGTCTTGAATTAATGTCTTGTGTTATCATTGTTGTTGTTGTTAGGTGCCGTCAAGTCGGTATCCGACTCATAGCGACCCTCTGTACAACTGCAGAAACACTATTGTCAGTGTTTCTCTGCTGTTCATAGGGTTTTCAATGGCAGATTGACTTTTGGGAGGGGGTTGCCAGGTCCTTCTCCCAAGCCTATAGCTTCTGGTGTTCCCAGGCGGTCTCCCATCCAGGTACTAACCAGGCCCGACCCTCTTAGCTTCTGAGATCTGACGGGATCGGATGCCACAGGGCTACAGCTGCAGGCGTGTTATCATTAGAAAAATCAAATTGTAGTTGCTTTTGTCTCTCACATAATCCCAGGTGAGTAAGTCAGTGGTTCTCTACCTGGCTACATAGTAGGAGACTCAGAGAGACTTTTAAAAATGCTTGTTAGCTGGATTTATTCCCCTGGATCTGTGACTAAACTGGGGACTCCAAGGTGCATTTGAGAGTCATATAGAGCTAAGAGGACTATGCAGCATGAGGAGAATGATTGAGTCTCCTCTTCTCTCTTCTGTCTACAGTCCTCTTTCATTGTTTATCGAGTGAATGAACAAAACAACTCACCATGAGAGCAAGTACAGTCAGCCATCTCTGTCCTTGGGTTCCACATTCACAAATTCAATGCACTAAAGATCAAAAATATGCAAAATAATGCATCTGTACTGAACTCATACTAGATACTATGTTATCCAGAGATGATTTAAAGTATGAAGGAGGATGTATATAAGTTATATGCAATTACTATGCCCTTTTATGCCTGCGGGGCTGGGATTTAGATCAGTTGGTTGAGTGCCACTCTGTAGTCTCTGGGGTCCCGGGTTCGATTCCCAACACCACAAAAATGGGAGAAAAACGTAGCAATCCACTCCCAAGGCAATCCCGAAACAATCAGCCATTGAAAACCCTATGAGGGCTGCTATGAGTCGGATATGACTCGATGGCACCTAACAACAACAACATTTATGCTGGTAGCTATATCACCATGACATCCGATTTTGTTAGATATCAGAAACTAAGCAGGGTCAGGCCTGGTTAGTACTTGGATGGAAGACTGCTTGGGAATACCAGGTACTGTAGGCTTGGGAGAAGGACCCGGCAGCCCACTCCTGAAACAATCAGCCATTGAAAATCCTATAAATGTCAGAGAACCACTGCCATAGAGCCAGAAAAGGCACAGTATTGGGTAGTATTTTGTTCTGTTGTACATAGGGTCACTATGACTCAGACTCACCTCGATGGCACCTAACAACAACATGTCCTTTTATATAAGGGACTTGGACATCCATGGATTTTGGTATCCTGGGAGGTCCCAGAACCAATCTTTCAAAGATAGTGAGGGACAACTGTGTAGACCAAATTTTGTACCCTGACTTCTACCTTAATTTACCCATGAATAACTTACCATTGGTCTTAAATGAATATGGAACTTTGGGAACATCACTTTTAAATACACAAAAGAGGCAGCATCTGGTAATCAGTTTGTGATCCAGCTGAATTTGGCCAGTGCATGAAGAGAAGACAACACAAGATTAGCGCTTACATAAGCAGCTCGTCTCTGGGGAAATCCCATTCTGTTCTTGGTTTAATAAATGCCCCCTTGCATCATCTGGATTTTATTGGAGTATTTCAGTTTCTCATAATCTTATTTTTCAATGAAGCAAAATTTGCTAAATTTACTAAAGATACCTTTTAAATTTTTTCCTGAAAATAAGATTCATAAATCTTAAAAACAACCAAAAAAAATTTTAAAAACCCAACACCTTCCCCCTCAAAAAAGAGTTATATTCTCTCCTGTTTTGGTGTTTGAAAAATATCACTGTGTGTAGTAGTTAGAATAGATGATTTTATGGATTTTAATCTGGGGAAAGGGAACAACACACAGTTTCAATATTTTACATGTAACAAGCAAGAATCCCTGAGCTCTCAAATGCTATCTAATTTGTTTGTTAGACCTTTCAGCTCTAATTAAATGCTTGCCTTCAGCTAATTTTTGTTTGAAAATTTCCTGGGCTATAAATAGAAGAGAGGAATATTAATTTCCTTCTTGCTCTCTCAGAAGGGTTGTCACTTCTGTGGTCTTCAGTGATTTATGACAGAGCCCACCTGCCACTAATTCTTCTTTCATCTTTCCCTTCTCACTTCCTTTGCCCTAGCTTTGGCCCCACTGAGCTTTTGCCCTGACACCTAGGTAGTGGTCAGAGCATTACTGATAAACCACAGCAAAGTTGCCAAGCTGCCTTGAAGGCTCTAATGGTGCCTGCTTGCATAACTCTTTTAACTGCCCCCTTGTATGGAATTCTGAAACTGCTTGAGCTCCGCAGAAGGAAGGCATTTTGTAAACATGAGGTATTTTTTTTTTTTTACTAGCTGTTTATTTGTGGTTACTGTCAACAATTTTAAAAAGAGCATCAGAGCAATAGTTGGACAGTTTCTTCAGATTTGAGACCTTTGTTTTAGGGCAGTGGCTTTCTGTATTATATAATATTGTATCAATGTTTTCTATCAAACATGACTAAATTTCAGGGTTTTGGCCTTGTGGTATTCAATTGTAATGAACAGTCTTGCCCTTTTCTTTTTTTAACTTTCTGTTTTGAACTAGGGGTGCTGCAGAGTTTGGTGATACAGTATCTAGAAATGAATTCTTTTTGAATAAAATTTTCTTGCTGAGTAATCGGTCCATCTTTGATTCATACATGGAGGAAATAACATTTTCTTATCCAGAACTCAATGTTGTTGTTGTTGTTGTTAGGTGCCGTCGAGTCGGTATCCGACTCATAGCGACCCTCATAGGGTTTTCAATGGCTGACTATTTCAGGATTTCCTTGGGAGTAGATTGCCAGGCCCTTCTCCCAATTTGGGGATGCTGGGAATTGAACGTGGGACCTCAGAGACTGCAGTGCAGCGCTCTACCCACTGAGCTAAATCCCAGCCCCAGAACTCAATAGGCATTCTGTATTGTTGGTTTTATTAAAGAAAAATATTAATTCTAAAATTAAGACTAAAGACTAAATCTAACAGATACTAGTATGTTCAGTTTCATTATGAATTATTGTTGTTGTTAGGTGCTGTCCAGTCAGTATCCGACTCATAGCAACCCTCTGTACAATAGGGGAAACACTATTGTCAGTGCTTCTCTGCTGTTCATAGGGTTTTCAATGGCAGGTTGATTTTTGGGAGGGGGTTGCCAGGTCCTTCTCCCAAGCCTACAGCTTCTGGTGTTCCCAGGTGGTCCCCCATCCAGGTACTAACCAGGCCCGACCCTGCTTAGCTTCCGAGATCTGACGGGATCGGATGCCACAGGGCTACAGCTGCAGGCTACATTATGAATTAGTGTTCTGGAATTCTTTTTTCTTTAAGCCATGCCATTTCTTCCTCCAATTCCCACTGAATAACTGTACTATGAGCAACTTAATGTTAAAACCTGAAGAAATTTTCCCTGTAGTCTGTTATATTTGCAGAATTATTTTAGATTAGCAAAGTAGGATTCTGGAGTTTTTTGACTTCTGGATTTGGTTTGAGGAAAAATGCATTTTTATAGCTAAATATGCATTTCTAAAATACCCTTGAAATATGCAGATTAAATCAAAGATGGAGACTCAAGTGAACTGATATTGGCATTGATGTCATATAATTTTAGATTTGAACCATAACATCTTTTGTCAATAATCTTAATATGTGTTTACACAGTGGATCCTGGCCATTTGGATAAAGATATCACAGTAAGGAAAATTTCATAGGACTATTTCAGAGCTTCATTCTTTTTTAAAAAAATCCTTCTGTGATATGGTTAGAAACTAGTTTTATTTTTACCAGTTTACATAGAGAAAGCATAAGGAAAGGTGGTGGTCATTTTATTTACTGAGGGTCAAATACTCATAGTGCTTCATAAAATGCTTTTCTTTAGGCTGAACATATAACGTAGAAAATTTTGCCTACAATTTTCTTTAAATGCTCAGAGCATCATAAAAGGATCAAAAGATGAGAAGACGAGCTAAGTGAATTGAAAACAAATTGAAGTTTTGCTTCTCAATTTAAGAGGTGGCATTGTAAGGCTGTACAATCACTTTACATAATATTTGCCAGTTATATCCTGGAGCACATCCAGGGTCACTTTGGCATGTGTGATTTGGGAGGGATCTTCTTTCTCTTTTCTTATTCCTGAGTTTCTCTCCTTCATTTTACATTCTATGTTTCATTTTTTTTTTTTTTTTAACAAGACTAATTGGAAGACAAGTCTCACTGTCAATATCACAGCTTTGGTGTGTCTGAGTTGCCTCATTGATCTATCTTTCCCTTGCTGCTTTGTCAGTCTTGCTACTTCCCTTATCCCCTGGATTAGATACTCTCCCTAGAATAAGATTTTCTAATGCTTAAGCTTTGAGGCTTTCCAAGTAGTTAGGACTATTTCAGATAACCGAGATACCAACCAGGGCACCTAGAGCACCCCTGGCCTTAGAGTAGATTGCAATAGTCTCCAAAACTTGTTTAATAAACGCCTCCAGTAAATTGAACCATGACAATACTTCAAGGTAAATAAATGGCCCCTTTCCTTTGTCCAGTTTTCTGACAAGTAACTCTTAGCAAGGATAGCATATGTATGTGGTTGGCATTTTTGTTTGTTTCTTTTTTGGCCATTGACCAACATACACCCTTCCCATTGCTTCCTGTGCTCCTGTAATGTGGTGGCAGGAAAGAGGGAAGGAAGAAAGGGGGGTCATTTTTAAGGTGCAAAGAAATGGGCTGTGTTTTGAGAATGCAGAACCTGGGCTCCCTTGCCTTTAATGTCTACTTGTAATCTTTTCCCTAATCACTAACAAGCTATGTTTGCATAGTCGTAGAATATCTAGTTTATGTTTGTTTGTGTTACCGTCGGGAAATATTCACTAGCACCTGCTTGGGGTGTGAAGATAATTTCTCTTCTATTTTCTGATTTCTGAACTTCAGGAGAAGGTAAAGCTTGATGCTGAAAGGGAAAAACTAGAAAGGCTTCAGGAGCTTTACTCCGAGCAGAAGACCCAGCTGGACAATTGTCCTGAGTCCATGAGGGAGCAGTTACAACAACAACTGAAGAGGGTCAGTAGCGAACAGGAACGCGCCAGTTGTTTCTCTTCTTGTTTTTTTTTTTTTTTTTCTCTTTTCAATTAAGTTCCACTTACCTATGTCTTACTATTTCACATAGCATATATTTGTATAAGGTTTAGTCATTAGTCATTTTAAAATGGAAATATGCATGCTAACAGTGTGTGTTATTCTGTGATAATCAGTTAAGAAATTCTTCGTTAGAATCCTTCCCCTAATTTATAATGTGAAAGCATTTCTGGAATCGTTATTTTGTAACTAAAGTGAGCTTGCTCCTAACTTGCAACTGACATCAAGATCGTTAACTCTAAATCAACTGACATCTTTCCCTGCATTCTCTGCTGCATTGTGAGTACTTTTCTCCCTTAGCTTGATGGTATACTCTTGTCCAAAAATTACTCTATTCCCCAATTTGCCCTCCACCAGCACACATTGTGGGCTTTTGTTTGTTTGTTTCTGCTGCTTAGTGACACTGGACTCCTTAGCATCATTACAAGATTAGCATCATTACCAAGATCCAAAATGCAGGACATTACAAATGCCCTCAACATCTTCTCATGCAAGCATCCTCATTTTTAAGACCTTGCTGTAGCAAGTACCTTCTCATGAAACTTTGTCAGGTTTTCTCCTAACCTCATGTCAACAGTGTTTAACACAACCATGCTGGTTATCTTCTTAGAAGACATGTCAGGTGGATAGTTTCACAAACACTGGCACAGTCATGATATACTTCATAGCCTCTTGACAACTAGGTGGTCTCCTCTAAACAGCAGCCCAAATCCACCATGATGCTGGGGAAGTAGCCATTAAGAATCTTGCCTCCCTGGCAAAAGTAATTTGTCCTAAGTGAGTAACAAGTTATGACTGTACATGAGTCAAAAAAAAGGCTAATTAATTTCACTTATGTTTTGTTTATCCCTTCTTGGAAATATGCAAGTTGAAAAATTACTTAATACACTCTTGAAAAATTTTAAGATGATCTTTAATACAAAAATATTTGACACTTGAGAGAACATTACTAGATAATGAAAAATTACTCTTAAAGCTACTTAATGTATTGCAGAGGCTGAGAGCATCTTAGTAAAGGGCATCCACTGCAGATAGACAGGTAAAACCACAGCCTAACAATTTGTTTGTTTGTTTGTTTGGGTTTTTTTTGGCGGTACTGGGGCTTGAACCCAGGGCCTCACGCTTGCATGCTTTGCAAGTACTATACCACTGAGTTGTACCCTCAGCCCATCTTTTTTTTTTTTTTTTTTTTTAACTTTTTGAGACAGGGTCTCACTAAATTATGCAGACTGCCTCTGGTCTTGAACTTGCGATCCTCTTGTCTCTGCCTCCCAGGTTGCTGGGATTGCTGGTGTGCGCCACCACGTCTGGCTGCAGCCTAGCAATTTTAGTATTTATTTCTTACAATGTTGAATCAAAGAATGTTTTAATAGTGTCTTCCCCTTTACTCATTTTATTGTGTAAAACTGAATTTGCTATAAGAAGATAAAACTTCCTATCTCTTGTGTCACAATTCTCTGGAAATTTCATGACAAAGATGATAGCAAAAAGACTAGAATTTATAAAATTATTTTAATTTGTACTTGTTTATGTTTATATTAGTTCCCAAAAGAGATGGGAAAACTGAATTTCATATTTTTTCACTATTTTTAAACTCCCATTATTGCTAGTGATTTTACATAGGCATTATAATTTATATAGGGGTCAGTATCTCCTCCTTTAGTCTAGTTATCTATATATTATTTGTGTTCATTATAAACACTGCCTCCAATAAAAGCTCATAGATTGTATTAATAACCTGGACTTGAGTTAATATAAATAGTTACTATTTGCATAATCTGATTCTGTAGGATAACTTGTAAATTTGTGTATGTTCTAAAGATTTTGATTCAAAAGGGGAAAGGAAATGATGCAGACAGTCTGCTCCATTATTGAAGACAAAGACTCCTACTCCTTCCTCTCCAAGCAGAGTGTAAAATTTATCATAGACCCCTTTCCTTAGCAGAGATGACTGACTTGTGTTAACTTCTGCTCACCTGATATTAAGAGATCTACTGGTTGTGTTTTCCAGGAATGATGACCAGTGTAACTCTTCATTGATCCATTTGTTTAATCAAGAAAAACTTCATACTAGGAACTGTCTGTGTTATCACAATTCATTTCTCTTTATTCTTCAAAAACTTTTGAATAGCAGCAGAGCATGGTGGCGCATACCTGTAGTCCCAGCACTTGGGAGGGTGAGGCAGGGGAATTTCAAGTTTGAGTTAAGCCTGAGCTAAATATGAGTTCTAGGCCAACCTAGCCTACATAGAGAGGCCCAGTCTCACCAAAAACAAATGAAAAAACCAAACCACACACATACAAATTTCAGAATACCATTTCATTACAAAGATTCCCTGAAGACATTTAAACTAGACTTGATAAAATTTATTCCAATTAACTCCATTAGGTGGCAAATCACATAAAATAAAAAGTGAACGAATAAATAGAAAATCATTTTCTTAAACTGCATATTGTCTTACGTACTGACACTGAAATTATGGAATTGTCTGGTACATACAATATTATGTGCTTACGTCTATGCTTCTTAGTTCTAAATCACTGCTTTAGAGTCAGAATATAACTTTCTGCTAATGTTGACTTTACAGCCTGTGGGTGGTGTATAACTGATAGATGCTCACCAGTCTTGGTCTGCTAGCAGTGTGGGAAAGAAAGCTGAAATCAGATGAGCCTTTCATTTGCCAGGATAGGATTTGCTGTTAAGAGGAGGAGGTAGATACCTGGCTAGGGCAGTTTTCTTAGGCCTTTGATGTTTACTCTACTGAGTCATTGGCTTTGGTTTCTTGATTTTTTAAAAATTCTATGCAGTGATTCACTATTAGGAGAACTTTTGCTATTACTAGCTGTAAAATCAGTTATCCCTTAGTCTTGGAAAAGTCATTCAGCCTCTGTGGGACTCAATATCTTCATATATAAAAGGGAAGGTTGTATTATTGCCCTTTTCCATATTCCCAAAACATGCAAAGTATTTGTCTAGAATAAGATGGAAAAAGGTGAACAAACCCTGAACCCCATTTAAATTTACGTCCAGAGTTGGTCTTGGATCATCAAGAGGTTATTTCTATAACTACTCCTGATCACACCAGATCTATTCTGCTTTTGTTCTTCCACTTGGCAGAGAAAACATAAAGATCTGTATGTAAACTTTTGCCGTATAAATTCTCAAAAAAGTTATTCAAAAGAAAAAAGGAATTTCACAGAATATTCTTTAGTACACTTATTTTATTTCTTTCATGCTTGCCTTTGAGTTTGCCAGCCAATAGAAATTTATAATGAGAGCTGGGAGTGGTGGCCGACGCCTGTAATCCCAGTGGCTGGGGAGGCGGAGGCAGGAGGATCGCAAGTTCGAGACCAGAGGCAGTCTGCATAATTTAGTGAGACCCTATCTCAAAAAAAAGTAAAAAATGGGCTGGGGGTGCAGCTCAGTGGTCCACCACTTGCAAAGCATGCAAATTCTAGGCCCTGGGTTCAACTTCCAGTACCAGAAAAAAAAAAAAAAAAAAAAAAAAAAGAAATTTATAATGGCTTTTTAGTGCATGAAATTTAGTTAAAATTTTCACTTAGCTGTTCATATACTTGACTTTGAGCTTCCTATATATATTATTCTGTCTCAATTAAAATGTGTGCCCCCGAATTCCATTCCCTGAATTCTTGTTCTTGTCTAAAATCTTTTAAAAGTTTTTATTTCCCTCCCAAGGTTTTTCTTGCAGTCTAAGTTTATATACATACATTTCAACGGCTTAGATGACTTGATCAGATGGTTGCTCCTGAGAATCTGAGTGCCAAGCTTATCTTAATTTTCAGCTTTCCCACCTCGTGTGCTATTATTTTCATGCAATGGCTTAAATATTTACTACAAATAAATTATAGTGATGGTGGCCTTCAGATAGGGTTAAAATAGCACATATTAGCCAGGTGAGAAATAAGCAAGTGACTAGCATTGTGTGTATTGTGAGCCATATGCATGCTTTGAGTAAAGATGATTTATAAGCCAAAACAGGATTTTTAAAAAAAATTTATCTCAATAGCCTTTAAACACAAATTAAGCTTAATTGGAAGAATTTGAAAACTTATGTTTACCTATATGAGTAATATATTAACCGGTGTACTATTTAAAGACTGTAGATATTTTGTTTCAAGATAAAGCACTTGAATTACCTCTTAATCCCTTAATCTCATTAATTAATTAATGTCTTTAGAAGATACAAACTGGCCGTCATGGTGGCGCATGCCTGTAATCCCAGCGGCTTGGGAGGCGGAGGCAGGAGGATTGCAAGTTGGAGACCAGAGGCAGTCTGCATAATTTAGCAAGACCCTGTCTCAAAAAGTAAAAAAAAAGGGGGGAGGGGGGGCTGGGTGAGCAGCTCAGTGGTCCAGCACTTGCAAAGCATGCAGGTGCAAGGCCCAGTACCAACAACAACAACAACAAAAAAGATACAAACTGGAAATGTCAAACAAAACTTAAAATCAATACTATGTTCTTGCTAGGCATGGTGGTACATGTTGTAATCCCAGCATTTGGGAGGCTGAGGCAAGTTCGAGGCCAGCCGGGGCCACATAGTGAGAACCTGCATAACCTATCTCAAAAGAGAGAAAAAAACCTTCACGATGTTCTTTTTGACTAAATAAAAAATTGTAAAGATGTTTTTAAAAATGTTGAAATTTTGCATGTGATTTTCTGATTAGTTGGTTTTGTGAGATAAATTCTCGTTGTGTAGCTCAGATTGCCCTCGAACTCACAATCGCTCTGCCTCAGCCTCCTGAGTGCTGGGATTACAGGATTGTGCCACTACATCTGGC
>VMDO01026972.1:8567-26020 GCA_007922755.1 Pedetes capensis
GAGGAAGAATAGGAAGAAGAAGAAGAAGAAGAAGAAGAAGAAGAAGAAGAAGAAGAAGAAAGAGGAGGAGGAGGAGGAGGAGAAGAAGGAGAAGGAGAAGGAGGAGAGGGAGGGGGAGGGGGAGGGGGTAGGAAGAAGAAAGAAAGAAGAAGGAGAAGGAGAAGAAGAAGAGGAAGAGGAGGAGGAGGAGGAGGAGGAAGAGGAAGAAGAAAACCCTCAACTAGCAAGATTGATAAAATGACTACAACTTTGGGCTTAAATGTAAACAAGATTGCTTGTCTCTCACAGTGTCAGGGAATGTTTAGTTCTGTTGTACATAAGGTCACTATGAGTGGACTCCAATTTGATGGCACCTAATAACAACAATAACATAATTTGCCATAGGAGCTCACCATTGACAGAACCTAAAATTAGAGGAAATTTTTCTACAAATTTGATTGGATAACACAGAGTAGATAATTTTCTACTCAATTCATATATAATTAAAGTTTTCTTTAAGGAATAATTATTTTTCCCTCTGGATTTAGACAATCTCTATTGTTTCCACAAACAGACATTAATAAGCAGAAGTAATTGTGGTAAGCTTACTGTTCCCTATTATAAAAATTTTATTAATTATATAATTAATGTGTTTCGAAATTTTCTCTTTCACTGCATTTACTTGACTTGGAAATCTTGACTTCAAAGTTTCTTAGGAGATCAAAGCCCTGAAATATGATTAGGATAATTTTATAGAAAGAGAAATGCTAATAGTAATTGTTAATGTTTATATAGTGCCAGGCACTATGTCTAAAGGTTTACGTGAAAAAACCCAGGAGTTAAAAATAAAATTAGATATGAAAATACAAACTTCCATTAGTTTAAGTTTATTCAGAATTAATTCTTGACTTATATATGGGCAAACCATATCTGCAATTTATACAACAGAATATACATTAATAACAATTTTAAATGAAAGCCTAAACACCTGTAAGAAGACAGTTTCTCATATTAAAATGTATAGTAGGAAAATATATGACCAATAAACCCATTAAAGACAATCTCATCACTGATCCAGATCACATTACAGTTTCACCAAATATAATTTGCCACATTTTTAAAGTCTGATAATACCTAATAATAGCGATAATTTAGGAAATAAGATCTTCTTTACATTGGTAGCACGGACATGAGTGTTTATTCTAGTTGCTACATTGAGTGATACGGACACATTTTTCAAAAACAAGTTTTGTTTTAATATAGGAAAGTCACAGCAAGGGAAGAAATTACAATTAACATTTGGTCTTTCCTATTTTATCCATCTAACATCCAAAGATGATAGTGATAGTTTAAAGGATTAAATATAATAATATCCACCTATGTAATTAAAAAGATTACTTTGGTCTAGATTCAAAACAGAAAAATCAGCAGAAATCAGGATTGATTCTACAACCTGCTGAGACCTGGCTCAAGGGAAGGGCAGAGGAATTGGGAAGGAGTACTAGAGCAGAAACAGAGAGGAACAGAGAGCCAAATACTAAACATCCTGCATTTACACACACAAACACACATAAAAGTGTATATGTTCGATTGCATTCTCCCTCCCTCCCTTTCTTCCTTCCTTCTTTCCTTCCATCTTAAAAACAAACTCATTATCTTCTAGTCACAAAACTTGATAAGAGTTAAGAACTTACATGGTTTTTACTTTTTTGCAAACATAGTATTATTTTAAGTCCAGTTCTATCTTTCTGAAGTCTGGGTTTATGAATATGAACTACACAAAATTTTCATGTGGAACAAGTGATATGCCGTGACAATGTCCACTTCAGAACTTCCACATACTAGATGAGGCATATAGTGGGTAATCTTGAATCTGATCTGCAGCAGGCACAAGGTGATTTTGACATGGCTTTTTGAGATTTTTTCCCACTTGGTTGATAGATATATAGTATAGACAACTCATTACTAAACAAAACTATATATTTGTTTATTTTTAACATCTAACATACTTCCATTGATATAATTAAAATTACAATAACATGGCCAACTAGAAAGTCAGAAAAAATATACTACAAATTTGTCAAATTCTGAGCCCAAAGGGATTAAGAGAACCCCTCCCTCAAGTGGTGGAAACATTTGTACTATAAGAAAACAAAGCAGTTAAGCTACACTATGAAGTATATTTAATCTCTGAAAAGCAGTTGAATTACATCTGGATTGTTCAATGAGGAACATTCAATTAGATGTCCTTACACAAATCAGATTTAAGAATTAAAACTGAAATTGTATTTAAAAAGCACAGAAGTTGTACTCCAAAACATATCCTAGATGGTTATTCTGTCTCATATTTCTATATAAAACCAGTAACTTTTGCTCTTTTTTATTAAATAGAATTAAATATATTATTGTACTACCAGAAAATGCATTTTATTGTTTGTCTATTTTTCTTAAGAATAATTAATATATAAGCAGAGTTGACATGAGCACTGGAGCAGAACTCCCTCCAGTTTAGGATTGTCTTAAAAAACAGTTATCTTTTTCAGTTCTGGCTCCCTACAGGAAATACCACGCTGAGGTGGAAATGGCATCTCCCCTGCAAAAACTCTGGCCCCTGGTGCCAGAGGGTGTAACAAAACCCCCAAAAGTCTGAATTGAGACTTTTGTGACTTATTTCCTGGATCGACTCAACTCACTGGAACCCACAGTTGAATCTGTTGTTGTTGTTGTTAGGTGCCATCGAGTCGGTTTCCAAATCATAGGGACCCTCATAGGGTTTTTAATGGCTGTTTCAGGATTGCCTTGCTACAGTTGAATCTACTTATGCATATTTCCTGATTTTTGTTCAATTCTTTCTATAAATGATAATATTGATATGGGGAAGCAGAGACAGACTGAGGATGACTTTCTCCAGTTTGATCAAAACTGTGAATAAGTCTATTTTCCCACTTTATATATTTTATGGAGTTTTCTCTTCACATGAGTGAGTAGTGGGACAAGCCTGGGCCTTATGCCCAGTGGCTCTGGTAATAGCACTTGTACAAATAGGTTATATTATGTTGAAGTGATAAACAATTTTAAAATCAAATTGTCTTAAGGTACTCTTGTAAGAGAGCTCATGACTATCTCTGGTTAATAGAGGAGCACTGCTAATTTAGGGACTTAGGTAGAAAGAGAAGCTAATATCTCAGTTCTTGGCAGTGTGATGCTTAATCTTGGTTGTCAACTTGATTGAGAAAAGACTAAAAAATTGGTGAAGAACACTTCTAGGTGTGTCTGTGAGGGTGTATTCATAGATGATTGGTATGTATGTATGTGCATATATATATACTATTTATATTATATTATATTATATTATATTATATTATGACCTGTAGCCATACCACTGTGGCATCCAATCCCATCAGCTCTTGGAAGCTAACCAGGGCTGGGCCTGGTTAGTACTTGGATGGATGGATGGAAGACTGCCTAGGAACACCAGGTGCCGTAGGCTAGGGAGAACGATCCAGCAACCCACTCCCAAAAAGCAATCAACCATTGAAAACCTTATGATTAGCAGAGAATTACTGACAATACTGTTTTGCCTGTTGTCCATAGGGTTTCTATGAATGGGACACAGACTTAAAGGCACCTAATAACAACAACATTAGGTTTTTTTTTTGGAGAAGTTTATACAGCAGCCCTTCAAAGAGAAGGAGTTCAGGAAGGTTTTGGGCCACACATTGAATGCTTTTGCTTGGAAGTGAAAATTTAAATTATGGTCTTAAATTTTTGACCAGTGTATTAGCTGTACTTGCTTGCTAGGCACACAGTGTAAAACTGAGCCACACCGTCAGTCCAGAGGCTGTTTTGTTTTTGTTGTTGTTGTTGTTATTGTTTTTCGAGTACTGGGAGGTTTGAACCCAGGACCTTGAAATTACTTTTAGTCTGTTTTTACTTTTACTTTTCAATAATGATTATTATAATCCACATATTTTTACATATAAGTGTGTGTCTGGTTATGCTTGTATATATCTCATTACAAAATTTTGCCAATAATGGCCTTGGAATGAAATATAGATTATTCTGAGTCACATATAGCAAGTATATTCTATCATTATATTGAATGAAAAATACAATTATTTACTTTTCATCTAAATTATAAACATGAATGTAAATAATTTTATTACTGACAATATCTTGCAATTAACATGTACTTATTTTTTTTTCAGTACTGGGTTTTGAACCCAGGGCCTCCCACTTGCATGCTTTGCAAGTGCTGGACCACTGAGCTGCACCCCCAGCCCATATATTTACTTTTTGAGACAGGGTCTCGCTAAATTACACAGACTGCCTCTGGTCTCGAACTTCCGATCCTCCTGATCTTCACACCTCCACCTCCTGAGCCACTGGGATTACAGGCATGGGCTACCGTGCCCAGGAACACATGTACTTTTAATGACATATAACTTATGCCATAGGTAAATTCAGGAAATAAATTTTATAATTGATATTTGGAATAAAAAATTCAAAAGACATGAAAATATATAAGTATTTGTACAGTATTATAGTATTTTCATATTATACATTCAAGTTACTATTAAGTTTTGCATTTAAATTAAAGACTATTTTATCTCAAAGGTGCCTCTCTCTTCTTTTACTTTAAGGGTATCAGGTACCTTTCCATTTTTTACAATGTTGTTGTTAGCCCTTCAAATAGAGTTGTTGAAATACCAAAATCAGAACTGTGTTTGTCCTTTCTAATCTTAGCTCCTTGAATAACAATTTCAAATAAGAATATATAACAATAAGTATTTTATTTCCAGAAAATCTTCATTACATTGAACAAAACAAGATCGTGATTAGCAAAATAATTGTATTATTTTGCACTATGCAGTAAATGCAAATGAGTTTGTAAAATATCTTTTTCTACCACTTTCTTGACTTTCTGTCAAATTCATATACACTCACTTTTTGACATGCGTCCCAATGTAGTCAAAGGGTTGACATTCTCCTATTTATAATGGTGGTAGCACCTGGTTTACCTTCTTCCTTGAATTGGCAGGATTTTTCGCATTAATGTGTGAGAAAGCATTTTATGCATTGTAAGTAGAGTTAACTGCAAGTTTTTTACTCTGCTCAGAAGATACCCTAGAAATATTTCTTTATAGATTAAACTCAGTAACAGATGCTCAAAACTATTTTTCTTATGCACTAAAGTAACTCCTGGAAGAAGATATGTGCCTTACTTTCACAAGTAATTTTTACTGTTTTATTAGTTTTTCATGAGATTTGCACATTGATTTGAATATGACTCTACAAGCATTTTCAGAACATATTCTGAGACCAGGTGAACCAGTGGAAAATAAACATGAAAACCTTACAGCAAATATTTATTAATTATCCACAGAAAATTACCAAAATTATTTTCAGAGAAAATAAATCAAAGACATAAACATTCTGCCCAAATGTTTCCAGATTCCTTTTCTAGGTCTTAAAACATTTCTAGTATAGTTTAACCTAATGTAAAAGAAAAGTCAAATCCAGCAATGAATTAGGAAGTGATAAGGTTTCCTTTTAATAATGTTAATAGTTCTGTCACTCAGACTACTAGCTACATTACTTTTCTTACAGACTCATGTCTAACCAGTTGCACATAATCTCCCATTTATATTACTCTGATGTGTACACCTTTCTCAGTATTGCCACCTGTGCTATTTTTACCTTTCAAAATTCTCCTTGCCCATAAACCAAACCATTTAAAAATCATTCTAATTCTCCTTGTAATATGAATCTCACCAGAATAAATTGAAGCATCTCTACAATTACAAGCAACTAAGGCCAATATCATGCCATAGTCAGTCATGTTTTAAGTATTATATTTCTGATTGTATTGTAAACACTATATGCCTA
Source organism: Pedetes capensis (assembly GCA_007922755.1). NCBI lineage: Eukaryota > Metazoa > Chordata > Mammalia > Rodentia > Pedetidae > Pedetes > Pedetes capensis. The sequence continues at coordinate 14,436 of VMDO01026972.1, forward strand.
TTATAAACATTTTGGTTAAATGACAAAATTTTTCTACAGATCAATGTATCATATGTATACATTCATTATTTTAGTTAAATAGATAGCATTAAAGTTATTGTTGTTGTTGTTAGGTGCCGTCGAGTCGGTATCCGACTCATAGCAACCCTCTGTACAACAGGGGAAACACTATTGTCAGTGCTTCTCTGCTGTTCCTAGGGTTTTCAATGGCAGATTGATTTTTGGGAGGGGGTTGTCAGGTCCTTCTCCCAAGCCTACAGCTTCTGGTGTTCCCAGGCGGTCTCCCATCCAGGTACTAACCAGGCCCAACCCTGCTTAGCTTCCAAGATCTGACGGGATCGGATGCCACAGGGTTACAGCTGCAGGCTTAAATTTATTAGTGATATATAAATTTTATTCTTAGGATTAAATTAAGGTATTGATATCATATGTTTTAAAAAGCTTAGAAAGGAACAACAAAGTAATCTCCCCAAATGAATTAAGATGAATCCTACAACATTTTACAAAACAGAAAACAAATAAAATGAACATCTAGAAATGAATAGAAGAGTTATCACAAAATTTATTGTCTATTTTTCATCTATTTAGGTCTTTATTTTTTTTTACTTTGACGGGCTGGGGACCAAACCCAGTGCTTGCTAGCCATACACTGTACAACTGAACCACATCCTCAGAGCTGCTTTGTTTTTGTTTTTGTTTTTGATTTTTTCCAGTACTGGGAGGTATGAACCCAGGGCCTTGTACATACTTTGCAAATTATCTGCCACTAAGCTGCATCCTTTCTTCTTTTTTGTTTTTATTTTGAGACATGGTCTCCCTAAGTTTTGCAGGTTGCCTCTGGCCTAGAGATCCTCCTTCCTCAGCCTCCCATGTGGCTGGGATTACAGGCATGTTAGAGTAGGCAGTTAGTTAGAAATAAGTCAAAGAACACCAAGGGGTTAATCCAAGAATTTAAAGAAGCAAACTGTGTAGCTTGTGACCTTGGTACAGTTAAGAATACAAATGTTTGCTTGGGATGCTTGTGCCATCTATAATCTTGGGACAATACAGATAAAGATGCCTGCCTCAGCTGGGAATGGTCAAAAATAAGAAATTACTTAAAATGTTTTTCATTGGGGCCATAACATTCTTTGTCTTATTGACAAGGCTGGTCATAGCTAGATAGACCCTTTTCCATTTTAAAAGTAAAACTCCACCTCAGCAAGGAAGGTACTTGGGTGGCTACCCCTTTAGATAAACAATAAATGCAGCCAACTTCTTGGACAACTTGCTCACTGTTCTCTGAGTAACCCCCTCTCCTTCCAAGGGCATTACCTTTCTTTAATTCTTTATTTTAATTATTTTCCTATAATAAACTTTATTTTCATTACTATGGCATAAATTATATTCTGTAATACCACAATGACCAAAGATCACAGCCACACAATAATAGGCGAGTGTCATAGAGACCAGTGTAAGAGTTGTTTCTTAAAAGTCTAGTTTAAGGGATCTTTTGTCATGTCTGATTTAAATTTTTTAATTAAGAATTTAATAGTTATATTACAAGTTATGTAATGAAAGAGGAAGTAACTATGCATGTGGATCAATTTGAAAAAGATATGATTGTGTTATATCTATAAGTCTATGGAACAACATATTCAACAATTAGAATAAAAAAGATTGTCTTTGAAATATAAGTTAAAATAAGGTACTAGGGGGAAATTAGAAAGAACAAACTGTTCAATAACTACAAAAGATATTCCAGGACAGATAATATATGTGTGCCTAAAATTCATCAGACCCAAGTTTATTTATTATTTTTTTGCACTTCTGGAAGTTTGAACTCAGAGCCTCACACATGCTAGGCGAGTACACTGTCATTGAGCTGCACTGAGTCCCTTTATTTATTTTAATTTTGAGCCAGGGTCATACAACACTCACAGCTTGCCTCTCATGTTACTCAGATTATAGGGATGGACCAAGGTGCCTGATTAGGCCCAGTTTTTTTTTGTTTGTTTGTTTTCTTTACTTTTTTTTTAAACACTTGTCATACAAGAGATAAATCTTACATTCTGTTAAGCTGTTCTAAAACAGAGTAAAATAAGATCCTAAAACTAAGCAAATGATGTTTACAGAATTGCTATAAGCCCATATTATATAACAATCTCATTAGTGGCACTTTATATGAAATATTGAGAAAATATAGAAGTATATAAAAGTATATAAATATAGAAGTTTATAAAAATAATAAAAGTGCTTTACTTAATTCTAGATATTTTTAAAAAATTCAGATTTACAGGATATGCTACTGGATCCACAATTGCAAAAACATACACAAAAAATGAAGGAATCTGAGTTAGAACAGAAAAACAAGTGATGAATTAGATTCATTGATTGATTGTATATTGGTATTAGTAAATATTGTGATGATCATTTAATATAAATGATGAATAAAATGATAGAGAAAAATCAGGGAAAACAGAAACATAAACAAGAAAATAATGATTTGAGGTAGAATTAAAAGTGGATATTTAAAATTCAAATTATTCTAAAACAAATAAAAATGTAATAATTAAAATCAGAGTCCTTTTTTCTTGAATAACAGTGTACCCATTGCTAAAAAGATATTAGTGATCTATAATATATGTCTGAACATATTTCTCAGAGTGCAAAAGATAAATGTCAAATATATAGAGATGATGTGAGGTTTGATTTATTGCTCAGGGATTTAGAAACATGGAAAACACATCCCACCAGATAAAAGCCTGAGAAACTATAAATTCATAATGAGTCATGAATCAGCAGAGAACTGAGATCACATGATGAGCAAATCATCCAAAATCTGGGAATAGAAAGTCACCATATAGAGAGATAGAATGTGAACACTTGCTTTTCTTGAGCAGACATAGTCAGATTTCAGTAAGAAGAATTGAACTAGAATAGTAGACAAGTTGTTGGAGGTTTATTGTATAAAAGGAGAGAGCAGAGAGAATGAAGCCCCTGGAGACCACAGATACTAGGAGGAGGATTACACCCTTCTGTGGGGATTTTCTCTACCCATCCTACATGGCATTCACAGTGAAACCTGGGAAGAGTGCCAAGAAAGCTGTGCTTGTGTTGCAGCAGAAGAGAAACCATTTGGGAGGGTCATGAAATTCTCTACACAGCTCTGTCCTCTCTCTTTTTAGGTTGCTGAGGCTGTCATAATATCCTATGGTGGAAATCGAAACAACACTTACTTTTTCATAGTTTGGGAGAGCAGAAATCCAAGATCATTTAACATTAACCAACATCTCGTGCTCAAAATAGTATGGATGAGTACCAGACATACTAGCACTGTAGCATTTACCTAAGCGCAGGTACAAGCATTATTCGATCATAAGTGACCTCAGAAGCAAGATAACAGTTAAGGTTTAATTATCTTCTTGAAGGGCCTGTCTTCAAATATACGACATTGGCTATTAGGGCTTCAGCATATGAATTATTGAGGGATACAAATTCAGTTGAGAACACTCACCCAAGGGACATTTGTCTTAGTCCTAACAAACTAAGGGCCAAAGGATCATGAACAGTTTCATTTTAGCATACAGTGACAACTCACTTGAAGCTGAGAGAAGCCAAATAAAAGTATCTCTCTCTGGTGGTAGGGCAGGAATTAATACTGGGACCAGAACTGTACCTGGAGAAAAACCAAGAGTATCTGTGACAGCCATATCCTAAAGTCTCAGTGTCAATGTGCCTGCCTCAATTAGACTTAATCAAAACATTAGATAACAATTTCAACCCCACACCAACAAGCTTACAGACTTTGAGTAAAGGAACAGTAGTATCCTGCTGTGCAAGATATATAAAGCTGGCTCTTTCTGAGGTTCAGACTGAAGGAATACATAAATATAAGTTTGTAGCAGATATTGAGCTGGGGGATCCTAGTAAACTAGCTTCCCACACTAAATGCAAATTTTTGCTTGTGGGGCACGCGCCTCCCCGTCCGGCCTGGAAGTTCGGAGGGGCTGTGCCGCTGCGCACACAGATACTAAACACAGTCCAGTCAAGACCCTCAGGTGAGGGGCGCAGACTCCTGCGGCCCTCGGGACCCCGGCGGAGATGGGAGAAAGGAAAAGCCTCAGGTGCATTTGCCTTCCAGGGGCAAACACCTGTGTTGGTCATCTCGGTGGTCAGGAGGAGGCAGCTGTTGCTTTGTCCGTGATCAGATGGAGAGCAGGTTCTTTTCCTTGTTGAGAATTGCAACGGGAGAGCATTCTTTCCTCACCAAAGTTCCGGGGGAGAGCAGCGGGAGAGACATTTCCTCATCGGTGGTCCGGGCAGGAATAGGCGAGAAGGCACAGAAAGGGATGCCAAAAAGGCTGTGCCAAAAAAGGGATCGAGCTGCCACAGCGCAGCTCTTTATGTAGCTCGCCCATGGAATGGCCTGAGCCAATCAGCTTTCAGTCCAATTGTCCAATCAGGAAGGGTTTTGTACAAATGTAAAACCAAGTTACTTTCATTTTCACTAGATTTCTAACTTACAAACCAGGTATTCAAACGCCATTTTCCCAGGTTGGGAGTTTTTGCTAATTTCCTCCCAATTTTTCCCTACATATCCCTCTTTTTCTTTTAATTTTTTTAATTTGATGGACATGTTCTCTGAATAATTGTACCATTATAGAATGTTTTAGGTTCTGATCATTTACATCGCATTTTACATTTTGAACTCTCCTGGTGACTCTACATACAATTGTAAACATAAGGCATACAGCAATAATCATAACAAATAACATAGCAGTTTTAAAAGTCTTTTAACAATTCCCTGGAGCAAGGCCAAGGCTGGTTAGTCCTACCATGGCTGAAGTTGTCTAACTGGTACCCAAATTCCCTTTCTTACATATAACAAATAGAGGTTTTCTTTTTTAAAGTCCATACTCAAAGAGGTATTTTACACAGGTATAAAATTTACATTGTTTCAAAAGATTGACCCATCTGTCTTGTTCCATTTTGTCTCCCCTCTTAACATTACATATATGAGTCTTACACAAGCTCTTAATTTCGTTCTAGTCTTTTTACCAGGGTCTGAAGTGCTTACTGCCCAAGGAGGCCTAATTGTGACCATCAACTTCCACAGGTGTACTTGTGGAGGTGACTTTTCTGTTACCTGGAGTGAAGGTGGGATTAGTTTGTAGTCCATATCATACTTTTAACAATGCATGTGCCAATTCTATGAGCCCTTTTGCTAAACCTGTGTGTTCCTACCCCATCATTTTTTTTTTCCTCGGGACTTCCATGAATACCTTCACATTTCCTTTATGTAATTACTCTATTGATATGGGCTCTGATCCATGCCTTTTGGCATCCATGGCACCTCTTTGGCTTTACTTGACTCAAATCCTGGAACGTACAACCTTTCCTTGTTTGACATTGGCCAGATCTTACTGACCACTGACTGTCAAGCAGTGCCTTTCCTTTTCCCCCATACATATAAGCACAACTTCACTTTCCACACTATAGTTTCTGATGACTTTTACCTCCTCCTCTGGCTTTAGTGGGCCTCTTGGGTTGTAAGGTCCCACTACCCATGGCACTTCATTGGCATAAACAGTTACTGGTGCATCGTCCCAAGCGACCACCCTGTTGAGTGGTGGGTTGGGTATGTATGCCCAAAACACAAGCTGTTATTTATGGGATCATTTACCCCTGTTACATATACTTCTTTTACCATAATTGGCTCTGCAGCTGTTGCCATTAGCATGGCAGATGCTGCCAATGGAGCACCATTATTAACAGTGTTAGGGTACCCTTTACAATTTTTGGCATTGCTCCCTTTTTTCTTTTAGTGGCCTCACCCAGTTTGGTGGTTTTCTCTGCTGTCATTATTGCTTTTGGGTTCATTGTTTGAGCTGTCCTCAGTTTCGCCATTCCCTCCGTCAGCCTTTACATTCTTCACGCCCCCTCTTCGGCGATAGTTCCCTGGGCATTCAGAAGTTCGTGGCTCACTGTCCAAGTCCTTGTGCCCTTTTTTGGTGTTACTACCCTCGGCATCCTTTGCTCTCCGGGTATTTCGCGCCAGGATCCAAATTGGCTTTTCCTCCCCGTGGGAAAACACACGCCGAACCTCGGCCTTGGGTTAGTAACATGTCGAGCCCCCTCCACTTTCCAGTGAGAGGGTCCTTCCACCAAACCAAAATTTCTGGTGGCCTTGACATCTGTCCCCAGTGTTTTTTCACTCTGGGCCTATTTTCATGTTTTTGAATATTAAGTATATTGATAGTTGTTAAGGCTTTACTAAGTATTACATTGGGTGGGTACTCCCCTTTCCTTCCCCCTTTTTCTTCTTCTAATTGTTGTTTTAAAGTTTTGTAGGCTCTTTCCACTATGGCCCGTCCCTGGGGGTTGTAGGGAATACCTGTGCTATGGGTTACTCTCACAATTGTTGGTGCCATAAGAGCTCTCTTAGGCTCCTTGCCTTTTTTAACTCTTATTTTTTTCCTCATTATCCATTAAGATTTCATAGCCTTTATAGAAAGAAGTCAGAACAGTATCCCCAACATATGTTGACTTAGTAGGAACCTCAATATTTAAAGGCATTGTAGTTACTATTGAAGATACAAACTTATACAATGTTACTGAATTAATTTCAATAGGAACATCAGCAAGAGCCTTTAGGCTCCAAGGTTTCTTTTCCCAAAATTTATAGTTTAACAGATTTGGATTGAAAACCATTTTCTCACATTTCTTAACATATGTCATCTTATTGTAATTTCCATCAGTCCACTTTATTACAGAAGTAATACCTTTTACATATGGCTTTATATTGTTCATGCATCAAATATCTATTGCACCTGGAGAGGTCTTTTCTTTTAGGTATGGCTGTAAACAATCCATACAAAACTTGTGCTGACAAGACATTACATCTAACAACTTATCCTTAGAATGTCGTAAAAGGCACCAAGAGCATTTTACAGTTGATTCGTTAACAAGAGTTAACCCATCATTAGAACATACATCTTTGACATTTATCATTTTGTCCATTTCACCATTGAGCTCCTTTGACTTACATTTGAGCTTTTCTGTTCTATATTTACTTTCTTCAATATTGTCATCTTTTATACAATTAGTCAATTGATCCATTTGATTTGTTTGTACAAAACAGATCTTAACTAATTGATGTTCTTCCTTTAACATAGGTAATTTGTCAGATCCTCTCATTTCTGATTCTTTGTTACTCAAAGATCCCAAATTTTTCAAATCATTATTGGAGCCTTTATTACTCGCTGAGGCATCAGTTTTGAGTTTCAGTTCAGCCTCCACAGGTACAGTCCAGTGCACTTGGAGCCTGTCCCTATCTCTCTGTGGCTTTTTCTTTTCCTTGCTCTTGTCCTTATTTGTATTCTCTGGAGGTCTCTGTGGCTTTTCTCTTTTCTGGTCCTTGACCTCACATTGGTCCTCCAGAGGTCTCTGTTTTGTTTCTTTGGGTTTGGTCGTTATCTTTTCCTGTGGCCTTTCCTTATCCTCCCTTTGTGGCTGGGCTAGAAGGCAGCCCACCCTGTTTAAAGGTTTGTGGAGGGGTGTGCCGTCCCTATGGTACCTGGACCAGCACATTTTCTCAGTGTGGCCCATTTTGCCACATCGCTGGTGTGGACCAGGAGACCCATTGTTATTCTCCTCAGATTGTTCTTCCCTCCTCTCTCTTCTGGGCCCTTCCTGCCTTTTTGGGCATTCCCACCACCAATGTCCCTTCTCCCCACAGTTATTACATCTGCCGGGTCTCCTGTCTTTGAATCTCTCTGCAATTACGGTAAAGGCCTTAGCGATGCTGTCTGCCGCTTGGTCAGTGAAGGCTCTGGCCATGACTGTGGCAATTTGGGTCGTGGAACCCACATCCTGTGCAGCCACAATCCAGTCCTCCAGGGCCCCATTCTTTAGGCCCTGGCAGGCTTGCCTATAGTCATTGGACATGCCATCCCATACCAGGTAGTTAAGCAATTCTGCTTTTGCACCTTCATGAATAACCTTATGCTCCAGACTCTTATTGACCCTGTCAACAAAGTCCACAAACAGTTCATTTTGCCTCTGTCTGAGCGACACTAAACTTGGTGTCGCCCCTTCTCTTGGTAGCCTATCCCACGCTGTCTGGGCACATATTCTTACTTGATCAAATGACTGTGCCGGCCCCATTGCTTGCCTTGTAACCACTGAATATATAGGTCCTTCTCATAACAAGCAGTCCGCTCCAATATCTACCCCCATCTGGGTGTTTCTCTCGGCTTGCTGCTTACATTCATCCTGGTAAAGGGCTTCCCACTGAATGAAAGTGGACCCTGGAAGAACTGCCCTTGTTAGGTCCCTCCAATCCTTTGGAGTGTTTACCCTAACAGTAAGACTGTTAAGGAGTGTTTTCGTCCATGGGGAGTGTAGTCCATCCTCCCTAACAGCCGCCCTTAAGTCCTTTAAGTCCTTGGACTCATATGGGTACCACATTTGTGGGCACTCTGAAGTTGGTATTACATTGACTGGGTATGCATGTGGCCCATAACTGCCTATGCCTATGGGCTGTCCTGTCCAAGGCCATGTGCTTGCCAGGGCAAGTTGACCTTGGCTCAGGTAGAGCATGCCCCTTGAGCATACTTCCTGGGGGTGTGCTTCTGCCGGAAGCTCCTCCCTCATTTCCAGTGCCAGGGGAAGTCCCCCTCCTTTGGGTCTTTCTTCTGTCTTAAGCCCCTCCCCTTGAGGTCTGACTTCATCCAGAAGTTCCTCCTTCTGGGGTCCAGCTCTAGATGGAAGCCCCTCCCTTCTTGGGGGGTCTCGCCTCCCTCATTTGAATAATAACTTCCTTCAGCTCCTGAAGTACCTCCGCTGCATCCAGCGCCATGTTGGCCTGCGCCACTTGTCTCTCATTGGAGCTTTCCTGCCGTTTTTCATGGCTCCTTCTAAGTGCCTCGAGCCCTTTAAATAATGCTGGCTACACATTACTATTTCCTCTGCACACAGCTACTCTAGCTGCTTCATTAACCTCTTCCCATACCTCCATTTTCTCTAAATCCTCCGCGGCTAGCCACGGTGCTATTGCTAGTGCCTCTTTCCAAAACTTTCGTGCTTCCTTTTTGTTCACCTTCTGCACACCCCGTTTTAATTGGGCTTTTAGGCTTTTCCATTGCTCCTTCAATATTTTACTTTTCTGCTTCCCATGGCTACCGCTTTTCTTTAACTCACGGGAGGTACACTACAGTTCTTGATTTCTCCTATTTTCCTCCCTTCCTCGGCAGGCCCTTTTCTTGCCTTTCCTTAGAGTCCTTTGCTCCTTTCACAGACCTTTCTCAGGCCCTTTCTAACAGAAGCTCTTGGCCTCCTTTTTACGTTAGGCTCTGGCCCTGACAAGCCGCTTTTCGCCTTTCTATATCTTCCCGTTGCTGGGAGGTTCCATTCTTTATGCTCTCTGGTGGTCTTTCCTAAGTTCATGCCTCCCCTATGCGCCTGTGCAGACTGGTCCCCAGACTTAGGGTCCCTGCCTAGGGCTGCATACACCTATGCTTGACCATGTGCTCTCCCAAAATGGTGCTTACTTCTGTTGCTGCGGAGGGACCTGTTGACCTTCCGTCCGTTGATCAAAGTCCCTGCTCGTTGTCCTCATGGCCTCTGGTATGGCTTTCTGTCTGGCTCTCCATGAAGCATACCTGTTTTTACTCCTCCTCCAAGCACCCTTCTCGGGAGAGGGCTTTTCGCTTTTCCTTTCCATTCCCCGTTAGGGATGGGGATTTCTCCTTTTCTGGGGTCCCCTCTCCAGACTCCTGCAGCCCTCGGGACCCTGGCGGAGACGGGAGAAAGGAAAAGCCTCAGGCGCTTTTGCCTTCCAGGGGCAAACACCTGTGTTGGTCATCTCAGTGGTCATGAGGAGGAGACAGCTGTTGCTTCTTTGGTGATCAGACGGAGAGCAGGTTCTTTTCCTTGTTGAGGATTGCAATGGGAGAGCATTATTTCCTCACTGAAGGTCTGGGGGAGAGCAGCGGGAGAGGCATTTCCTCATCAGTGGTCCAGGCAGGAACAGGCGAGAAGGCACAGAAAGGGATGCCAAAAAGGCTGTGCCAAAAAAGGGATCGAGCTGCCGAAGTGCAGCTCTTTATGTAGCTCGCCCATGGAATGGCCTGAGCCAATCAGCTTTCAGTCCAATTGTCCAATCAGGAAGGGTTTTGTACAAATGTGAAACCAAATTACTTTCATTTTCGCTAGATTTCTAACTTACAAACCAGGTATTCAAACGCCATTTTCCCAGTTTGGGAGTTTTTGCCAATTTCCTCCCAATTTTTCCCTACATTTGCTGAAGGAATTTTGAACACAAATCACTAAAGGTAATCTTAGTAAAAGCTTTGGGCCAGACTCAACTGTTGACTAGATTAATAGAAATTTCCAAATTTACAGGTCTTACAGAAGAAAATTATGTGCCAATTTCCAAGAATAACAATTGTACATTTTAGTCTCTACAGTTCTACAGAACAGATCTAGTTTTCAAAAGACATTACAAAGCATAAGAAAAGGCAAGCAAATAAAACTAAACCCCAAAAGAAAAAATGAACAAAGTTGGAAAATGTAAAATCCATTAAGAAATCACAAGAAAGCCAGGCTCAGTGGTGCATGCCTGTAATCCCAGTGACTCAGGAGGTAGAGGCAGGAGGATTACAAATTTGAGACCAGAGGCAGTCTGTGTAATTTAGTGAGACCTTGTCTCAAAAAGGTAAAAACAAAAATGGGCTCAATGGTCCAGCACTTTCAAAGCATGCAAGCATGTGCCCCCCCACTACCAAAAAAAAAAAAAAAAATCACAAGAAAAAAGATGTAAATTCTAATAATAGACTATTAGAATTGAAAACACAACAAAAGAAATAGATTGCCTTTGATGGGCTCCTTGAAAAACCACAATGAAGAGGAATAAATTGGTGACCTTGAAAGTAGGTCAGTAAAAATTCTTTTACATGACATTAAAGATAAAAGTAGTAAAAATATAGATTGAGCAACCAAATACTTGAATGAGTAGAGAACAAAGGATTTAACATACATGTTATTGGAATTCAAGAACCAGAAGATAGAATAGAATAAAATAAAGCAAAAAGAGATGAAATAGTTAGAAAATAGATACCACGATTTAACATTTCAATCTAAAATTTCAATAATGATTTTGAATGTGAATAGAATAAAGACAAACAAAAAATCATACTGTCAGGTAAGATAAAAAGCAAGACTCAAGTATGTGCTATATAGAAGAAACTCACTTTAAACACAAAGACTTCTTTAAGTTCAACAGAAAGACAGAAAAAGTTACATGATACAAAAATCAGTTTGTAGAAACTTCAATTACATTAATATCAGATAAACTAGATTTTAAACTAAGTAATATTGCTAACATAGGACATTGTGTAATGACAAACATGTGGATTCTCCAATAAGATCATCCTGTGTGTGCCCATCTAAAAACACATCCCAAAATATATGAGACAAAGATGAATAGGGCTGAAAAGACAAATAAAAAATTCTACAATTAAAATTAGAAAGTTCACACTACTTTCTTAATAAGTAATAAAAGTAGGAGGCAGAGATTAGTATAGTTATTGGTAAAACTGAGA
>VMDO01026973.1:0-25916 GCA_007922755.1 Pedetes capensis
TTATGATCTTTATGTATTAAAAGTATATCATCCATATAATGTATGATGTAACAAAAATATTTTTGTCACACTTTGGTTAATGCTAAATGAACAAATTTTTGACACAGGGTAGGAGAATTAGCCATTCCCTGAGGCAACACCTTCCATTGATATCTTTGTATAAGCACCAATTTGTGTATAAACACCTGTATCATAACCAAGTTGATCAACAAGCCTAGCATGTAGGGGTTCTCTGGTTAACATTTTAAAGGTAATATTAGGATTTCCTTGTGCCACATTAATGTGAGCCACTCTTAAGGCTTCTTCATAAAATTCTAATTTCCAAATAAGGTAATTACCAGATGTTAAGCAAGCATAAGTTAATTGTTTCCAATCAGCGGGGGGAAGGGTTCCCAAAGATTCCAAAATAGACAGAGTATAAGGAGCGTTGGGCCCATATTGAGATACGGCCATTTTTAATTCTTTTATGATCTTAAATTCAAAGGGCTCATGCGCTCGGACTCTGTTCCCTTGGGCATCCATTACTTCTACTACCGGGAACGCAAACCCTTGAATATCCTCTCTCTTTTCTGCTCCCCATTGTACCGCTTGTTGTAGTGGATTAAGCGGAACTTTGGTAGTAGATGTAAAAGGTTTTAACAGAATTTGAGGAACTTGTGCCACTGCAATGGTAGGAGGGTCAGGTGTAAAATATTCCTTAGATGGGTTGGTATACTGTGGGTTATAAGATGGAGCTGATTGCTCCAGGATCTGAGATGACTGTTGTTTTTCCAACAAAGTCAATCGATCTAGAATATCTTTCAATTTTTTCTCAGTTTCAGTTTCTGATTTACCCCTGTCCTTCTGCTAGAAAGACTGCCGGCTCTGGGGGAGGAGGAAGCCATTCATCCTCTTTATTATCCCCTTGAATGGTGCCATAATTGGCTAAATTGGGATATAACCCTCCTGGGAGATCAGGCTTTTGTTCTACTATAGGTTCTTCCTCTGCAGCTGAAGCTTGCTTGTGATTACTTTCAATTTCATCTTTTAATTTATCCAATTCATTTCTAATATCGATTGCATCTCTGACTAACCTCCACAAAGCAAAAGTATCAGCGGGTACTTTCGCAGGCCCATTATCTTCATAATATTCCTATAGTTCCTTCCCTACTTTAGACCATAATTTTAAATCAACAGTACCCATCTCAGGAAACCAAGGGCATACATGAGCGACAAATTCTAAAAAATGCAACAATTGTTGAGGTTCTATCTTTATGCCTCATACCTTTAAAATGTGCTGTAATGAATGTACATACAGCATTCTTCCTGACTTATTGCCCATCTTCGTCTCCAATTTCCCTTTGCTTACCTGGCTTCTAGTGAGCAGAAAGGGGTCCGTCGGACGTGTCTCGTATCTTCAGAGGAGCCCCACATTGGGCGCCAGGTGAAGGGGAGAGCCAAGGATGAAGGAGACGAAGAGGCCAAGACTGATGGTCTTGAGCAAAACTTTATTCTCTATACTCATGCTTATATAGTAACTCAAGGAGATACTAAAAATAGGTCACAAAGGTAACTGCAGTACAATGGACTTTGTAACAGTCATAAGGTTTACAATCAGCCTAGTTAGCCCCCAACAACAGATTAATCCTAAAGAGACAATCAAGGAACAAAGTTCAGACCTATACTCATGTTAATATAGTAACTCAAGGACAATCAAGGAACAAAGTTCAACAGAGCCTCTGATGTGCTGTTTCCTCATTCCACAGGTAGCAGAGCTTCCTGCTATGGTCACATTTGTCACGTAGCCAAGCTCTCAGGCACGTATCTGCCTGAAGGCAAAGCAGCCTTCATTCACTGCTGGGCCCATGGCTCCCGACAACTTTATGCAGTTCTCTATCATCTACAGTCCTAGTAATTGTCTCTCGTGGCATACCAGCATGGCATAAATCCTATTACATTCTCTCTATGACATATTTTTAATCTTCTGGTTTTGTCTTTATCTCCATTTTGAACTAATTCTTTGTTTCTTGGACAAAAACTTACTTTATCATACATCTTTTCTTATCCAAAAAGTGTTTGCTTACTTATAATTTTTTTTACATCTCTTCATCTCCTACTTACTGGTTTACTCTAAAGATCTAGTCATAAGACAGAGGAATATATCAAAATAAATTCACCAATTTATCAAAAGATAAGCTGAATCCAAACTACATTCATGATAGAGTGAAACAAACTAAGATTACAGGTCTACACATAGCTAAATAACAAGATTCTTATATTGCTGAAGGACTTATACAGACTTTACTGTAACTTGGATTTTCAAAAGGTTCTTTTGCATATTTTTCCCCTTAGTTTCACATGAATCTAAAGGTTACAGAATGTTACATTCCCGCTAGGAATGGCCAAGAGAACACTTCCAAACAACCCTGAACAGCAAAACCATCCTAGTACAAGCAAAAAAGGCAGAAGGGCGAGAAAATACACAAAACAGCCAAGGTAAGCGAAAAAGACCAAAAGAAAAGAAGAGAAATTAGCTTACTGGAGTCATTGGATGGGATGACCTATTCTCCCATAGGGGTCTCCTCTAGTATTCCTTCCAAGAGGTGTTATCAGATGTGTGGGGTGATCTCAGAAGCTTTTCTCTCATCAGAGAAAGAAATCAAGGACCAACACTGAGGAGATTCAACAAGAACGGGTTTATTAATGCAAACCAAGCAAAATGAAAGTATACTCTTAAATCATGGAGAGTGAGCAGGGTTGAAAATGAGCAGTTGCCCAAAGAGCCTTTGGAGTCTGGGTTTTTAATTAGAGTCTTTCTCCTGGAATTGGGAGGAATTCTCCTGGAAACCAGTCTGTACATCATAGCTGTTGTTGTTAGATGCTGTCAAGTCAGTAATCAACTCATAGCAACCTTACATACAACAGGCAAAACGCTATTGTTAGTTCTTCTTTACTATTCATACGGTTTTAAACAGTTGATTTTTTGAGTTTTCTGGGAGTGGGCTGCCGGGTCCTTCTCCAGAACCTACATCACCTGTTGTTCCCAGGTGGTCTCCTATCCAAGTATTAACCAGGCTGGACCCTGCTTAGCCTCTGAGATCTTACAGGATGGGAGGCCACATTGATACGGCTGCAGGCGTGCATCATAGAGCCTTCCCATATATCGGGCAGGGGAGTTTTTGACACTGAAAGGTCCTCTTGGGACGATCACAGTTCACGGATGGGTAGCATTGGCCTCACCTTGGCCAGGACTTGGGGTGTTTTTTGTTTTGTTTCGTTTTGTTTTCCAAATCTGTTTCTAAGACATTGTTCCCAGCTGGTTAATCCTCAACTCTCTGCCTATCTCCGTCTCATCTCCACTTTTTCATTTTACAAAGAGTAAAATTTACAGAATAATATGAATCAGGGTTCTCTAGAGACATAGAATCAACAGGATATAATGTCAGGTTTGTTAGGTGGAATTGGCTTACACAATTATGGAAGCTGAAAAGTCCCACCATCTGCTCTCGCAAGCTTGAGATGCAGGAAAGCTGATGGTGAAATTCCAATCTGAGTCTGAAGTCCTGAGAACCAGGGCACCTGAGGAAACCAAAGGTGAGTTCTTCCCTCTTCTGCCTTTTGTTCTATTCAGGCCTTCAATGGATTGGATGATGTACAACCACATTAGGGAGGACAACCCACTTTGCTCAGTTCACCAATTTGAATACTAATCTCATCCAGCAACACTCACAGATAAACCAAGAAATTATTTCAAGCCAAGTGTTGCAGTGGAGGTCTGAAATCCCAGCACTCAGGAGGAGGAAACACTGTAAATTCCAGGCTAATGTGGGCTATGAGACCCTGTCTCAAAACAAAACAAACAAAACAAAATGCAATACTACTAATAATAAATAAAAGGAACGATGTTTAACCTGTATATCCATGGACGTTCAAACCAACACAAATGACTTACCATTGTAGAAGGGTTTCAGAATATTCCCTGCAGTGGAGTTACTGGATTATAACTATGCACATCTACAACTTTACTATATATTGCTCATCAGGGTCATTCAGTTTTATACTCTCATCAGCACCGTATGTATTTTAACCTTGTTTCAGTCTTTCCAACATTATGGCTCTGGGAGTGGCATATCGTTTTAATGTATATTTCTTTAATTATTAGAAAAACTGTGTACCTCTTCATGTTAGTCATTTGGATTTTCCATTTTGGAAATTGCATAAAATTTGGTGGAGGAATAATATAGGAATCAGATAAATTTTCTTCCAAATGCACTCAGTTACTCCAGTATCATTTCTTTAAAAATATGTCAATTTTCCATTGATTTGAAATGCCAATCAAATATCCTTATTATGTACCTATTTCTCCCATGTGGCTGCATTTTTTAATGCCCCTTCTAGAGTTTAATTTTTTTCCAAAAATAAACCCAACTAAGGGTATTCAGTAAATAATCTGATTTGCTTATCCTTTCCTATGGTGGTAATTTATTGTTGCAACTTTTGTAATTATAGATGATATCATATATTTGGGAATAAGGTTGGTACTGCCTCAGTATTCTATTTCTCTTTTAATATTCCTGAATATTCTTGAATGCTTATTTTATCATGTTTATGAATTTTATAAGTATTGAAAAGTCTTACTGGGATTTTTAAATGTAATTTTTATTAAAGTATAATTTATTGCAATTTTAATGGGAATTACATTGCATTGGTAGATTAGTTTTGAGAAGACTGATAATAATATTGGATCTTCTTATCCAGCTATTTTGATGGCTTGATACTTTTTTTTTTTTTTTTGCATTTCTGAAGCCAGGGCCCTGCACATACTTTGCAAGTACTTTACCACTGAGTAGCAACCCCAGTCCCTTTTTTATTTCATTTTTATCTTGAACCAGGGTCTTGCTAAGTTGCACAGGCTGTCCCTGGCCTCAAACTTGCGATCCTCCTGCTTCTGTCTCCTGAGACGCTGGGATTACACGTGTGTACCATTGTGCCTGGCAATTTTCTTGCTATAGGTCTAATACATTCAAGTTTTGCTTCTGTAAAGTAAAATTGTCTGTTTGCAGAAGTCATAATTTTACATATAGAAAATCCTAATGTTTCCATCAAAAAGCTGCCAGAACCAATAAACAAATTCAGAAAATTTGGAGAACATAAAATCAACTTAGAAAAATTAGATGCATCCTATACATTTACAACAAACCATGTGAAAAAGAAATTTTTAAAAATCCTATTTACCGTAGTATCAAAAAGAATAAAATACTTAAGAGTAAATGTAACCAAGGAAGTGAAAGGTCTGTATGGTGAAAACTGTAAAGCACTGATGAAAGTGGACATGAATTAATGGAAAGATATCCCATATTCATGGATTGGAAGAATTAATATTGTTAAAATATCCATACTACCTAACATGTTCTACAGATTCAATGCAATCTCTATTGAACACTAATGGGATTTTTAAAAACAGAAATAGCAAAAACTATCCTAAAATTCATGTGCAACCATAAAATACAATGAACAACCAAAGCAGCTTGAGAAAGAACAAAGTGATTCTTCCTGATTTCAAAATACACTGCCATGCTATATTTATTGAAACTGTATGGTACTGGAATAAAAATAGACACAGACCAGTGAAGCAGAACAGAGAGCCCAGAAATAAAGCCAGGCATATAAAGTTGACCGATTTTTGATAAGGGCACCAAGAATATACAATAGAAAAAGGACAGTCTTTTTTTTTTATGGTGTTGGGGAAACTGTATGTCTATATGCAAAAGAATGCAATTGTATTTTTATACTGTACACAAAAATCCAGTGAAATGGATTAAAGTCTTAAATTTAAGAGTTGATACTGTGAAACTTCTAGAAGAAAATACAGGAAAAATGCTCCGTGACATTGCCCTCAGCAATGATACTTTGGATATGACACCAAAGCATGAGCAACAAAAGCAAAAGTAAACAAGTGGGATCACATCATACTTCTGCACAGCAAAGGAAACAATCAACAGTATGAAAAGGCAACCCACAAAATTAGAGAAAAATACATACAAATAATTTATCTTATAACCAGTTAATATCCAAAATATACAAGGCACTTATACAATTGAATAGCCAAGAAACCAAATAATCCAACCAAAAAATGAGTAAAGACCTGAATCAAAAGAAGGGCTGGAGTGTATAGCTCACTGGTAGAGCACTTGCCCATACAAAGGCCCTGGGTTGGCTCCTCAGCACTGGGGGGAAGAACAATGGAA
The DNA here is from genome assembly GCA_007922755.1 of Pedetes capensis. Lineage (NCBI taxonomy): Eukaryota > Metazoa > Chordata > Mammalia > Rodentia > Pedetidae > Pedetes > Pedetes capensis. The sequence goes on from VMDO01026973.1 coordinate 6,228, forward strand.
ATATGAAAAGATACTCAACAGCATTAATCATCAACGGAACGTGAATCAATACCATAATGGGATATCATTACACACTTATTAGGATGATCATTATCCAAAAAAAAAAAAAGCAAAAGATAACTAATGTTGACAAGAATGTGGTGAAAAGGGAATCTTTGTACACTGCCAATAGGACTGCAAATTGGTACTATTATGATGGAAAACAGTATGGGGGTACCTCAAAAAATTAAAAATAGAACTACCTACTATCTCTGAGTATCCATCCAAAAGAATTGAAATAGGGATCTCAAAGAGATATCTGAAATGCCCAGATTTATTGTAGCATTATTCACAATATCCAAGATATGGAAACAAAATAAATGTCCATTGACAGATGAATGGACAAAGAAATTGTGGCATATAGGTACTATGGAATATTATAGAGCCTTTTTAGAAGAAGCATATCCTGCCATCTGAGATATGGAAGGACTTGGAGGACATTATGTTAAGTGAGATAAGCCAGATACCAAAAGACAAATACTGTACAATTTCACTTATACATGGAATCTAAAACAATCTCATAGAAGCAGAAAGTAAAACAGTGGTTTCCAGGCAGTGAGGGGAGGGGGAAATGGGAAGGTGATAGTTAAAGGGTACAAAATTCCAGTTATGCAAAATGAATAAGTTGTGAAGATACACTATACAGCAAGGTGCCGATAGCTAACAATATCGTATTGGATACTTAAAATTGTTAAGAAAGTTGATTTTATGTTAAGTCTTATTACAAAAAAAGCCATACTAATTATAGAGGATGGGAGGAAACTTTTGGGAGATAATGGATATGTTTATGTCCTTAGTGGTGGTAATGGCTTCACAGGTGTATACTTATCCCCAGACTCATAGAAACGTATATATTAAATATCATGCATATCTGTTTATGTGCCAACTTATACCACAATGTTGTTGTTGTTGTTGTTAGGTGCTGTCAAGTCCAACTCATAGTGACCCTCATATAGTGCTTTTTTTTTTCATATAGTGCTTTTTAAAATCTTTGTATGTGTATATGTTTTAAAATTTCTATTCTGAATATTTTTCCTTTCTTTTGATATCCTAATCAGCTATTGTTTGTATCTCAAGTAAATCACTGTGTACAGACTTAGTAATTGGCTATAATGCTGATTTTTCTTATTAGTAATTAAAAAATAGGTTTTATTCAATTTTCCCTATATAGTCATGTCATCTGAATAATAATCTTGCCTTTTTTCTCCCAATTGTTATATTTACTTTATTCTCTTACCTGTGGAAGAAAGACATCATTAACAATAGAAACAGGTTCCTTGGAGGGGGTAGAAATGTGTGAACATTGCAGGAACAGTGGCACTCAATTGGGAAGAAGAAATAAGTGACAGACACTTCATCTTAATCTGTCCTCCTCCCCACTAATGGAGTAAATTGACAGAATGATTGGTAGTCCCCAGAATTCTTCATATAACACCACAGAAAAATTTACATAATAGTGATTTGGAGCATACTATTTTTAAAGTGGATTGGGGCTTAACTCACTTAGTAGAGTGCTGCTTTTTGCGCTCTGAGACCCTGGGTTCCATCCCCAGCACCACAAAATTTTGAGAAGGATATGGCAGTCCACTCCTGAAACAATCCTGAAACAATCAGCCATTGAAACCCCTACTAACAACAACAACATGAATAGCAGAGAAGCACTGACAGTGCCAAGCATGGCACAGTGTCTGGGAGTGTTTTCTTCTATTGTACATAGGGTCACCATGAATCCAACCGGACTCAATGGCACCTAACAACAACAACAATGTTTATAGTAAGAGCTAAAAAGTTTTATTTTCTCTTTTGCCATCACAATAAAATGACTTAAAAGCTTGACATAAATGTATACTAGTAGAAGTCATGCGAGTTCCATTATTTTCATTTTGAATAATTTAGCAACAATTTAGCATTTTTTGAGAGTCCATAAAATTCTTACCATTCAAATCCAGGACAAGAAAATTTAAAAATTACGTGTATGACCCTAAATCCCTCAGCACTGTGGTCGTCATGTGATTTAAAGTGGAGTGTCATTTTTTGTTTTAAGCTTTTTGTTCAACTTCTTTCCAGTCTTACACAATGCTCCCTAAAAGTCTATGTATCCTTTAAGTTTCTTCACCGAATTGTAGACTTCTGCAGGTCATGACATTTTGGCTTTAAGTATTTGTATCTCTTGCCCCTTCCCCGATCATCCCATATATGCAATAAATTAAATGCGTAACACATTTGTTGACTAAACTACATCTTAGACTGTTCAGCCACCCTTGCAGGAAAGGGCTTTCGAGTCTCATGCTTAAACCGGTATTTTGATCAGTATCTGTTCATAGTAAGTAGTTCAGGGAAGTTGTGGATTCCTGGCGACAATTGGATGATTTCCTTTACAACCAAAGTTTACAGAAGGAAGAGAGTCAACCCCAAATCTAAACACTGGTACAGCCCCGCGTGGAAATACCTCACACTCGACCGGCCCCTCCCAGTCTAGCCCGTCTGACTTTCGCAGACGAGTGGACCCTCGCCGCGGGAAACAAAAGCGCATCTGGAGTTTTGCGCAATGGGCTTTGAGGTCGTCCTTTCCAATTCCGCGCTTGAAGGGCGGAACCCAAGCCCGGCTCCTCCAGGTGCCTGCCGGCCAGGGCAGGGGAACCCCGGCCCACTGGCCGCAGGGTGCGCGCTTCAGGACGCGCCCACATAGAGGGGCGCAAAGCTGCGCCGCGGGGCTCCGCACCGAGCATGCGCGGGCCGCGGGGGAATGGGGAGGGGCAGAGGTCAGCTCGGGCAGGACTCAGGCTACCGCACCAGAAGCCTGGGCGTTGTGACGCGCGGAGGAAGGAGGGCGGCGCGGGAGGGGAGAGGAGGCCGGGGCTCCCAGGGAGCGCGGGCGCGCGGGGCCGGGAAGGGCGGCGCGGCGCTGTGTTGGCGTGCACGCGCCCGAGCGCGCGCCGGGCGGGGTGGGCCGGGACTCGCGGGCTGGCGCTAGCCCTTAAAGCACGCCCTTGGACCGCGGCGGAGAGCCAGTTCTACCTTCTGCTTCCGACGGGTGTCAGCCGAGCCGGTGGATGTGCGGCAATAACATGTCCGCCCCGCTGCCCGCCGTCGTTCCAGCCGCCCGGAAGGCCACCGCTGCGGTGAGTGGCGGCGGCCCTGGCTCGGAGGGGCCGGGCGACGGCCCCTCGCGTGGCGTCGCGGTTGCAGGCCAGTGGGCGACCGGTGGCGGGGAGGCCGCGCCCCGCTCGGGTGGGTGCGGGTGGCCGGCGCGGGAGGGCTTGTGCTGGAGCGGTCCGCGCCGGGGTCGCAGCGGGCGCGGGGACGGCCACCAGCCCGGGCCTCTGTGTGGCGAGGGAGAGCCGCCGGGACCCCCGATGGCGACCCTAGCGCGGAGACCCGCGGCCGGGGCCGCACAGAGTGTTTCTGCTGGGTTTGTGGAGCAGGAAATCTGAGTCCTGGAGAAAATCGCCTTATTGTCCTACCATGCACTCTTGTCCTAAATGAAAGAAGCTTAAGATGTAGTGTCTGTAGTGTCTTAAAAGATCAGAGGTGCTGGTTTTTTACGGAAACTTGTCTGGGAGAATCTCAAACTTACTTTTGCTCCCGGAAACTCCTTTTTGTGACGGAAAAAATTTTACTGTGGGTGAGACTTTGATGGTTTGACTTGAAAAAGACAGGCTATTTTTCTTAGGAGCGTGATGATTTGCACTTGAGAATGTTTAAGTGGAACCTTTTAAGTGCTGAAACCCCACTGTAATCTTAGGAATTAGAGTAGTTGGTTCGTATTTTTGCAATTTAAAAAAGATCTGTAGAGATTAACTTGCGGGATATAGTGTTCTGGAATTCTGTCGTAGGTTTAAGAACCTTCATCCATTTCCCACCGTGACCAAAGGTACAGTATGAAAGAGTTCAAGGTAGTCTTAGTAAGCATTGCTTATTATTTTTTCTTCTTTTTTAGGTTATTTTCCTTCATGGATTGGGAGATACTGGGTAGGTACCATTATTAGTAACTAATGAAATGGGGTCGCACAGCTGTTGTTATTGGTCAAAAGTTTCATGTCTAACAATGCTGAAATTGTATAAACAAGGATTGCTAGTAACATTTCTTATAGTCTAGTGATAAGATACAATCTTTTTTGTTTGCAAAACACCCAGAATTTCCCCCTTATCACCTTGATTTCATCATTTTCCTACTGTTTCTAGAACATTTTAAAGTTGTAAACTACTCCATGTTTACTTTGGGTATTAGATACCAAAGAAGAGTGGAATGTTTGTAGAGGTAGTGTGCAACTGAGAGCTTTTCAGAGGAGTTAAAATTTCAGAGCAGGTTGATAAAGACTAGTTCATTTTGTTAAGAGAAGTAGTAGCAATATAAGGCTCAATTCTGAATAAGGGATTAGATGTAAAAATCAATTAAAGGGCAGAGGAGGAAACTCAAAGCTTTGTTTATTTGGAGACTTATCAAACAAATTTTGTTTTTGTAGTGCTGAGGATCAAACCCAGGGCCTTACGAATGCTGGGCAAACACTTTACTACTGAGCTACATCCTCTGCTCCTTATCAAACAAATTTTGTTTGTACTGTCTTTAGATTATTGTTTATCTTTTATTCAGGCTTTTTCCATGTGGAGAGGTTCTTTGATTTTGTATTTAACTTAAATCAGTGATTATCTGTTTGAAAGTTAGGTAAAATATCGATGTTAAAAATTACTGTTAGAAGAAAAACTGAAGATAAATTTTGATGAAGTAGTCAGAACATTATTACATGTTCTTTAAAATGAAGCATTGGGTGGAGCGTGATGGCACAGGCTTATTCAGTCCTCTACTCCGTAGGCTGAGATAGAAGGATCACTTGACCCCAGGGTTTGGGACCAGCCTGGGCAACATGTTGAGATCCTGTCTCAAAATAAATAAAATGAGGCATTAGGTTAGATTGTTCTCCCAAGTCCTAACGAGGCCTCACCTTGCTTAGCTTCAGAGATCATATAAGATCGGATGGGTTGGCCGGGTGCAGTGGCGCACGCCTGTAATCCCAGTGGCTAGGGAGGCAGAGGCAGGAGGATCGCAAATTCGAGTCCAGAGGCAGTCTGTGTAACTTGGCAAGACCCTGTCTCAAAAAGTAAAAAATGGGCTGGGGGTGCAGCTCAGTGGCCCAACACTTGCAGAGCATGCAAATGCGAGGCCCTGGGTCCAACCCCCAGTACCACAAAAAAAAAAAAAAAAAAAAAGGAAGACCGGATGGGTTAAAAGTGGTATGGCTATACACATGGACCAGATCACTTCGTTATGTTTGTGTTTTTCTTGTTATTGCTTTGTTTGTTGTTTTGAGACAGAGACTTCCTACGCAGCCGAGGCTGGCTTTGAACTCGCTAGAGCTAGCCAAAAACTCATGATGCTCCTGCCTCAGTCTCCTGAGTGCTGGGATTACAGGCATGTGCCACCATGTGCTCCTGCTAGGTTAGTTCTTAAAAAGTGATTTTTCGAATTCTTTTATGCCCACGAAGTCTAGTGGGGGGATACAGAAAAAGTGTAACACTCTTTTAGTCAATCAGTGCAATGGAAGTGGCAGATTTATTTTACTGAGTGGGACTCAAATAGCTGAATCTTTGGTTTATAACCAAACTTTTCCTGGTTCCATGAGCCAGGGAGATGCTTGCTACCTTATAACCTTACCCATATTGACAACTTCTTAGGCCTAAAGGACTAATCCAAGTACAAGAAGCTTCAATGTAGGCAGATTCTACAGATTGAAGTTGAGAGTGAAAATGATGAAGAAAATCAAGAATAAAATAGAAATGTCAGGAGCACTCATGACATCTGACTAGAGTTAACTTTTATACAAAAAAATTAAAGGGCCAGGCATTTTGGCATACGCCTGTAATCCCAGCAACTCAGGAGGCAGAGGCAGGAGGATCTCAAGTTCGAGACCAGAGGCAGCCTGCGTAATTTAGCAAGGTAAGAAAATGGGCTGGGTGTGCAGCTTAGTGGTACAGCCCTTGCAAAGTAAGCAAGCATGAGGCCCTGGGTTCAACCCCCAGTACTGCAAAAATAAATAAATAAATAAATAAATAAATAAATAAATGTATGTCTCCAATCTGAAAATACTGTGAGAGATGCCACTGAAGAAAAGCCAACTCTGCATTGATTCCATTGATTACATGATGAAACCCAGAACCAACCTCTCTGACAGGGACAATTTAATGTTAAAAATATCTTAGAGGATGCTTCAGAGCAGGTATGGTACCACACACCTGCAATCCCAGCACTTGAGAGACTAAGGCAGGATCTCCCTGGGCTACATAGTGAGAATGCCTTAGTCTGTCTTAAAAAAAAAAAAAGACATCTGACCATCAAAGTGTTTATTTATAGTCATGTATAAATAAATATTAATATTTGAAGGAACACATTTTAGAATATATACTGTATTGCATAAGATCAGTTTTCCTTCTAAAATTAAAATAGCTTTTGTTACAGTTTTGAAAATTTTACATATATATTATAAAAAATTCAAAATGCAAATATATTTTAAAAAGAAATATATTTTAAAAGAAATATACTTTAAAAAGAAGTTTTTAAAAGAATGAAATGAGTTGAAATCTCACAACTGAGATAGCCTGTTTATTTTTTAGCACTTAACTGTTTTATTTTGAAAAATTTCCAAGTATATAGAAGTTTCAAGAATAGTATAGATTCTTCAATATTTTTTACCCAGTTTACTAAACTCTGTCTATTTGGCTATTCATATGTTTGTTGTACCCTTTAAGGGTAAGTTACATTTATAATTCTTCTACGCAATTTAATATGTATTTCCTATATGCTATGTAAGTCATATAAGCTATATAAAAATTGGTTGTTATACCATTTTATATGGTCAGTGTCTTAGATAACCACAGAGCAGTTATCAAATTCAGGGCATTTATAATATATCCCCCATATGTCTATCAGCTTGTTGTGCTCTGGGGGATGACTTGTTGCTGTGATGCTAAAAGCTATGCCACCAGTATTTCAGGTACCAGCAGGGCCACCCATGATGAGCAGGTTTCAGCTGAGCTTCCAGACTAACACAGACTAGGGAGAAAGACTCAGCAGTCCACTCCCAAAACAATTAGTCATTGGAAACCCTATGAATAGTAGAAAAGCACTGTCAAACGTAGTGCTGGAAAATGAGCTCCCCAAGCTGGAAGGCATTCAAAAGACATTTGGGGAAGAGTTGCCTCCTCAAAGTAGAGTCAACCTTAATGATGAGAATGGAGTACAGCCCCTGGAACCTCCTTTGGTTGATGTGGTGTGACTCAAAATGAGAAGAAACAGTTGTGCAACACTGATCTTAAACATTAAAAGACCAGGTGCAGGAAAGCCCCTACAACTTCTTTTTGCTGATGTGACATGACTCAAAATGAGAAGAAATATAGTGACTGCAACATTGGGCTCAAATATAAAAAGATCGTGTGCAAGGCATAGTGTTGGGTAGTGTTTCATTCTGTTATATGTAGAGTTGCTATGGGTAGGATTCTATTTGATGGCACCTAACAATATACTACATATGCAAACTTTGCCTGTTTGTATTAGTAATAACCTTTGTAGACATCTCTCCCCTCCTGCAGTCCAGTTGCCAATCACACATTTCATTTAGTTGTCATATCCTTTAGTCATTCTCTCTCTTTTTATCCCCAATGCTGGGGATTGAACTCAGGGCCTTGCAGATGCTAGACAAGCACTCTGTCACTGAACTATATCCCTGGACTCTTGTTAATCTGTCTTAATCTAGCAGAACTTTTTAAATTAAAAAAATTTTAAATTATTATTATTTTTTGCCATCCTTAGGGGTTGAACCCAGGGCCTTGCACATACTTTGCAAGTGCTCTACCCCTGGACTGTACCCCTAGCCCATTTTTTTATTTTTTATCTTGGGATAGGGTCTTGCTGAGTTACCCAGGCTGCTTCTGGGCTCGAACCTGCAATCCCTCAGTCCCCCCAGACCGCCAGCATCCTGAATCTCTGGAATTAGAGTTGTGAGCCAGAAACAGGAGCATCGTGCCCACACCTTTGTTTTTTTAATGTCTTTCATGACATTGACATTTTTGCAGAGAACAAGCTTGTCCTTTAATTTAGGTTTGTTTGATATTTCCTCATGACTAGATGCACTTACCATTTTTGGTATGAATACAATGTAAGTGATGTGTCCTGTTCTTTGCCTCATACCAAGAGATGAATGGGACCATTTGTCCCATTATTGGTGATGGTAACTTGGGTCACTTGAGTAAGATGGTATCTCCCAGATTTTCTACTGCAGTTACTTTTCCTTTAATTAAAAAGCAAGTTATAGGGAGATACTTTGAGACTATGTAAATTATTATCAAACTTTGACCCAGTATTTTTAGCAGCTATTGATTATTCTTGCTTTAATCAATTGTTGCTGTGATGTCTTATTCTAACTCTGCCATTCCTTTTATGCTTCTACCCATTTATTTTGTAGGGACTTAGATTTACTGAATGGATTACATTATTCTTGTTATGTTTAAAGTTTTGTTAATTTTTTCTTTTAGAATAACTTCAAATTTAGAAAAAAAACTTAGAGAAATAACATTTGTAGCTCCATATACTTTTCACCCAGATAAGTCAATTGTTAATATTTCTGAACCATTTACAGATAAATTGGAAACATGTTGCCTCTTTACTCATTACTGCAGTGTGTATTTTTAACTACAAGAACACTCACACAATAACAGTGTAACCATCAATCCAGACATTAACACTGATCTAATACTACCATCTATTCCACCATCTCCATTCACATTTCCTTGATTTCACCAAATACGGTCCAGAATCCAATCCAAGATCACATATTACATTTAGTCCTCAGGTTTCCTTACTTTCTTATGAAACAGTCCTTCCTTGTCTTTTGTGACCCTGATACTTTTCAGGAGCACTGGCTGGTTACTTTGTGGAATGTGCCTCAGTCTGGGTTTATGTGGTGCCACCTTGTAGTTTATGCCTTTTCGTCAGCAAGATTGTAGAAATGTTGCTATGCTCATCTCGTTGCATCTTAACCATGAGCACACTGTTGATTTTGGCCCATTGTTGGTGATGTTATAAATATCACTTAGTTGAGATGGTGCCTGCCTCATTTCTCCATGGGAAAACTGTTATTGTGTATGACATATTTAAAAATTAGATATGTATATATTTAAAATATTTGTTTAAATTTGTGTAGGAAGATAACCTTGATATTAGTGAAGATATTCTTTTCCTCTCTACATTTTCACCCATGAATTTAGCATTCATTAATAGTTCTGGCCTGAGTCTGTTTTTGTGATAGTTGCCAAGTATCTTGCGATACTTAAATATCGCAGGATAAAATATGACCTTTTTTTTAATTAAAAAGTGCTTTCATTCTAGATTTATTTTTTTGCAGTCAGACTCTGTGGTAAATCTTTCCCTTCTCTCCTATTTATTGTGTATGTATATATGTAGTCATTGAAACTTTAAATTAGTACAGACTCCTGGATTCCTGTTTTATTCTGAGAATTACAGTCTGGTGTTAACTCTGTCATTTATTTTGCTGCTCAAAATGTCTTATACTTGGGGCTGGCTTTCACAGCCATTGGGCATAGCCTCATCATTAACTTGAGAACATCTGTGCAAACAGGAGCTTTTCCAGGACCATCCGTTTTATCTGTTCTCAGCCGTTTTTCAGGAGCCCTGATTCCTTTTAGCAGAGAATAGTATTTAAGAACCAAGATCTAAGGGTAGGAAACTTGCCTAAGAACCATGATCTGGTTGGTATGTCTGCTCATTTCTTCAGTTGTTTCTTCTAGGCCCTTTGAGTGAACAGAACAAGAAGTATGTCTGCATACAGACCTATGTGTGCGCATATACCTATCTTGGTTTTGATATTTATAAATATTAAAAATCTTGAGTTTACGTTGATTCTTCCAATTCCAGTCTACTCCACAAGGTTTATTATAGCCTCCCCCTTTCCATATTTGTCATTTGAAGAACCTGGTTCCTAGTCTGGCAGTGCTGGTCAGCAGTGCAGCTCCAGTTATGGATATGCCCCGCTCCAGCTACACCAGCCTACCGCTGTGCTTCCTGCAGGAAGGCCTTCCCCCACCTTCAGAAGGGGACAAGGGAAGAAGAAAGGCCAGGTGGAAAGCTTGGTCCTATAGGCAACAACAATAGGCTCAACCCCTAGATACATTCTAGGAATTACTAGTTTGTAGTACCAATCTCTGTGAGATTTTCAATGCAGGCAGATTGTACAAGCATGGAAAAGAATGTTTTAAGGGTAAAGAAATGATTAACTGGACAGATTTTACTGAAGGGTCAAATGTGAGGATTGAAAATAATACAGGATTAAGAACAGGTTTGTTCTGTGACCTTAGTAAGTTTGCTAGTCTTTCTGTAATCAAGAACTAATAGAATTATAGAATGTGATTTGTGGATTTTTTAGTTACACAGAGTAGAGGAAACTTCATTTACCTTAAGCAAAAAGTGGAGCTTGTGAGCAACGCTAGCTCACCAGCATACAAAGTCTATGAAGGCAGTGATTATTTTATTTTTCATTGAGATATAATTCACATACTGTAAAATTTACCTCTACACAAGGAATTTTTTTGCTTTTTGTTTGTTTGTTTAATAAAGTATCCCCAGGCCCCAAACAGTATAGGATATGTAGTAACAGTATTTAATGAATAAGTAAATACCTGAGTAATTAAAGGGCAAGACATTCAAAAAGTATCAGTTCAAGTATTTTAGTGTCCTAGGACTGCCATAACAAATATCCACAGACTGTAGGTCTTAAAGTGACATAAACAGGCCAAACGTTCAAAATCAAGGTATCAGCAGGGCCACCCTTGTTCCCTCTGAAGCCTCTGAGAGACATCTTCCTCTCCTCTTCCACCTACTGACGGTTCCTGGCATCCTGTGCTCTTAGACAGCGCAGCTCCAGTGCTCTTCTCTGCTGTGTGTCGGTTCTGTCCTCTGTGAACATACTAGTTCCTGGATTTGGGCCTTGTCCTAATGCAGTAGGCTGTCATTTCAATCCTTAACTAATTCAATCTGTGAATAAGGTCACATTTTGAGGTTCCAGGTGGACATGAACACGGAGGGGATACCACCCAGCCACACTGAGGCTTTTTGGACCACCATCCTTGCCTCTAGGTTTCTTACCTGAGCTGCTTTCAGTATATTTGCATAATTATCTCTGCTGTTATGCTTTCTTGTCCTCCAAAGTGAACCATACCAGCTCTGACTTTATTATCAGTCCCAGTTCTAGTAGTTAGTAAAGAATCTGACCCATCTTAAGTCATTTTGCTCTTGGCCAGTTAGCTGGGGAGACTGATAGGGACTTGGGATGATTCTGTAAGAATGATGTGCTGTAGCAGGGAGGAGAATGAGGGCTATTTCTTGTGGAAAGCTGGTCAGAATCACCTTATTACTACAGGATAGTGAACGTAATGGAACTAACACTTTAGTTACTTTGCAAGCTTCTCTAAAAGAAAAGTAGATTGGAGTTGATGAATAGTGTTTATTGAGTTTTGCCCTAGACTCTTTGGACTCTTACAAAACTTGGATGAGAACTAGGTACTTTGGTGCATGCCCGTAATCCCAGTGACTCAGGAGGCTGAGGCAGGAGGATTGCAAGTTTGAGGCAGCCTGCACAGCTTAGCAAGACCTTGTCTCAAAATAAAAAATAAAAATGAGGCTGAGGGTACAGCTCAGAGGTAGAGCGCTTGCCTAGCATGGGCTAGTACCCCCATCCCTCCGCCATACTGGATAAAATAAATAAATACATACCCCCACACACCCCTGGGGGTGCCAAAAAGTATATACACATTTTAAGAGATGCTATCTATGTATTATTTTTCAAAGTTGAATTGAATTACAATAGTAACCACTTTGAGCGCCTCTTGTAATTACATTAATTAAACATGACATTCACCTTTTGTTATTGGTCTATATTGATTATTACAAATTTATTTATATATTCATTCATTTATTCATTTATTTTTTTATTTTGGTGGTACTGGAGGGCTGAATCCAGGGCTTCATGCATACTTTCCAGGTACTCTACTACAGATCTGTACCCCCAGTCCCACTTTTCAGAAATTTTTTATCTTGAGACAAGGTCTCACTAAATTACACAAGCTGCCTCTGGCCTCAAACTTAATGGTCCTCCTGCCTCCACCTCCTGAGTCACTGGGATTGCAGGTGTATGCTCCCACGCCTGGCAAGTGTTACAATTTTAATACTTAGAATGTGTATATGCTTTTTGGCACCTTCTCTCTCTCTGTGTGTGTGTGTGTGTGTGTGTGTGTATAACACTTGTGTGTAAACTGGACATGGTGGCACACACCTGTAATCCCACCACTCAGGACAGTAAAGCAGGAGGATCATGTGTTTGAAGCTAGTCTGGGCTACATAGCAAGACCCTATCTCAAAAGAAATCAAAACCAAAACCGCTGCCCCCCCAACCTAAAATCTTGCATGGATATATCTGTTTTGTTTTCCTTTTCTTTCTTTGAATAATAGAATGCAGTATATTCTAATTAGGTTTCTGAATGTTTGAATTGAAGCTTTGTGTAAAATTCTTAAATCTTAAGATTTATTGACTTTGAAAGTTATCAAAAGGACTGGACACAGCTTGGCCATACTTTTATACTAATATGGTTGGAGTCAAAAGATTTAAATAACCTATGAAGACCTTTGAAATTATCTAGTACAACTAGTTCATTGTGGATGGAAAAACTGAGGACTAGAGAGGCATTGATGGTCATACATTAGCATGCATCACAGTCATCTAAAAGGCTTAATTGGTAGGGCTCCTGCCAGAGTTCTCATTCAGTGGGTTGGGCATGGAGTCCAGGAATTTACATTTCTAATTAGTTCCCAGATACTATTGATGGTACAGGCCCGGGAATCACACTCTGGAGAGCCACCAGCCTGAGTGAACTCTCTGAGGCCACCCAGACAGATGGTGGCAATGTTGAGACCAGAACCCAAAATTCCTATTTGTTTTTCTTGTAAAAGGGTTCTTATTATTTCTTGTGTAGGATTAAGACTGGCAAACAGAGGCCCACAGTTCAATTCTGACCTGCCACTTAACTCTTGTTGTTGTCACTTATTGGGATGCATTTCTCATACCATAAAATAAAGTGTACAGTTCAGCAATAGTTTTTAGTTTATTCACTAACTGGTACAACCACTACTGTAATTCCACAATATATTCATCATCCTAAAAAAGAAACTTTATATTCATTGACAAACTACTTTCCTCACTGGCAGCAACTAATCTTTCAGTTTCTGTAGATTTGCTTATTCTGGAAGTTTCATGGAAATGGAACCAGACAGTATTTGGTCTTTTGCTTCTGGCTTCTTTCACTTAGCATTATGCTTTTCAGGTTCATCTATGTTGTAACAGGGTAGGTAGTGCATTCCTTTTATGATGAATAACATTCCATTGTATAGATGTACTTTGGTTTTTTTTTTTTTAAGACAGAGTCTCACTGTGTAATCTAGGCTGACCTGGAACTCATGATCCTCCTGCCTCAGCCTCCAAAATGCTGGAATTACAAGTGTGTGGCTCCCCCATCCCCCCACATTCATTACTCAATTAATGAACATTTGGGTTGTTTCCACTTCTGGACTGTTGTGAATAATGCTACCATGAACCTTCATGTATAAGATTTTGCATAGACTTGTGTTCAGTTCTCTAATATACCAGAGAGTAGAATTGCTGGGTCAGTGTTTAAACCTTTGAAGAGCTCCCAGATGATTTTCACAGTGGCTGCACCTTTTGCTGTTTCTACCAGTAGTATTGAAAGGTTCCAATGCCTTTCACCTTCATTAACACTTGTTATTATCTGTTGTTTTTATTGTAGCCGTCCAGTTGGTTGTGAAGTGGTATCTTGTTTTGATTCTCATTTCCTGATGGTAGATGATTTTGAGCAACTTTTCATTGCTTCTTGGCCACTTGTATGTTTTGTTTGGAGAAATAACTATTCAGATCCTTTACCAATTTTTATTCTTGGTTTTTGAGAATTCTTTGTATGTTCTGGATACTGGACTCATTAGATACATGATTTTTAATATCATCTTCCATCCTGTGTCTTGTCTTTTCATAGTGTCTTTTGAGGCACATCAATCCTCATGAATTTTTCATGAGGTTTTCAATCCTCATGAATTCTAGTTTATCTTTGTTTCTTTGGTTGCTTTTACTTTTGGTGTTATATCTAGAAATCATTACCTACTCCAAGGTCCTGAAATTTTATACCTTTTTTCTTATGAGTATCTTATAAGTTTAGCTCTTACAATTAGGTCTTTGGTTCATTTTGAGTTAAATTTTTATATGCGGTACGAGATAAGAATGCAGCTTCATTCTTTTGTAGTGAATATGCAATTGTCTCAGCCTTATTTGTTGAAAAGACTTTTTTTTTCAGTGCTGATATCAAACTCAGGACCTCATGAATGCCAGACAAGTGCTTTATGACTGGGGCTAGCCCCCAAAAGGCTATTCTTTTCCCATCGAATTGCCTTAGAACCTTTGTCAAAAACCATTGACCATAAATGTAATCAATGCCACTACTGTGTATGCATGTGTCCTGGGGAAAACATGGCTTATACCTTATGGCTTATTGATCTTTCTGTGTGTGTGAGTATGTGTGTTGTTTGTGTGTGTGTGTGTGTGTGTGTGTGTGTATGTGCTTGTGTGCGCGTGCAAGCACGTGCATATGCACACACACACTGGGACTTGAACAGAGGACCTGACACATGCTGAGAGGGCACGCAACCATTGAGCTGTACCCTCAGCCCTCCTCTTCTGTATTTTGACATTCCTCATAACTCTTTGTAGTGCTTACATTTTTATTTGTATGGTTGTGTATTTGTATCTTGTTTCTCCTACCACATTGTAGATGTGCTGAGAACACAATCTGTATTTAATCTTGGTTTCTTTCATGCATATAGAATGTTTTGTATTCTCCAGCTTTTTAAATTCTTAGTCAGATGATATATATGTGCATATATGAGTGTTAGGAAAGGTCATAAGAATTTAAAAAGCCAGCAGTGTAGAACTCTTTGATATGGAGAAAATGGCCAAGGTTTCATATGTTAAGAGCAATTCTAAAATTAATGTTAAAATTTTATCCTATTCAGTTTCTCTAGTCACCATAGAGTTAAGTCATTACTTGTCAACAAACTACATAAAGTGGCTTTACTTGGTAAAATAGGAGGAAATAAGACTGTGAATCATTCTAGCCAGCTATATTAAATCTATTATGAGGAACATAATTGAACCTATGTTCCATTTGGAGGACTTAATAAATTGGTGTAAAATTGTTTTATAAATGTGATTTTTAGTGGCTGTGCATTCCCAAAGCTATAATTAGCTGAAATAATACCATGATGTGTAGAGCTTATTTACTTATCCCTGAGGTCATTAGCACAAACCCTGAAATAGAAAATACACTAATGATACACTTAGAAATGAAAAAGAGGGACCGGGAGTGTAGTTCAGTAGTAGCACGCTTGCTTAGCACTGCTCAAGGCCCTGGTTATGATCCCTAGCTTCGAAAAAAAAAAAGAAAGAAAAAGAAACTGAGAAATAGAAAATGAAACAACATACACAAGGTCAGCATTGGCAGTGACCATGGAGAGAACCTTTTATTTTATAGCTATACTGTTACTGTTTTGCAGAAGTTAGAGTTTACATTTTATTTATTCATTTTTATTTTTGAATTTTTGACAGAGTCTACTTGTGTGGCCCAGTCTGACCTTGAACTCACAATCCCCCTACTTCAGCTTCCCAAGTGGTGGGATTATAGGTGTGGCCACTCTACCCAGTAGGTTTTACTTTTAAAATGCTGCTTAAATCACTTTGTTGAAAAAGTCTCTAAATGTTAATGCTCTGAGGCAAAGAATGCCTTGATTGCTTGATAATTTCTGGTCTGAGCCCATGATCTGGGAGTGGCAGTCCACATGCCACTTACATTAAAATGTAAGTATGCCTTTTGCAATGTTAACCATACATATATCGTGAAAGATTGTTCTTAATCCTACTGAAAATGTTGGAAAACTTGTTGATCATTAACACCAAAGTATGAATATACTGAATCATTTATCATAGTCACCTGAATATCCTATAATGAGGTGTAAAATGTAAAAAAAAATGTAAAACTCATTAAAAGGGTTAATACAGATCTGTAATACTTGAGTCAATTTATATAACGTATACCTTTACATTTCTTGTAGCAGATGACAAAAAGTGATTTTGTTTGCAGAATTAATTTTTTTCTTGATGTTGGGCATTGAACCTAGGGCCTTGTACATGCTAGGCCAGCGCTCTACCACTGAGCTACATCGCTAGCCTCCAGAATCTATAATCTTATGTTAAGATGATTTCTCAAATCTTTTCAGACTAATCTCAGGGCAGTCTCACTCAACTTCCATCAGCTTTATTTTTTGTACTGCTTACCCCAAGTCAGTAGAGTCTGTATCAACACTGAACAGCTGGAAGCCTGGAAAGGCCTCACTCAGCCAACTCCAGTGACCTTTGACCCAATATTTCACTAGTTAGTGATTGAGCCTGGCAGACACAGGAGACATTATTAGCTGGTTTGCAACTGTTCCAACAGTTTTTATTTCAGATTGGTTCAGTTTAGGAGCCCATTTGAGTTAGATGTGCTATTTAAAGAAAAAAAAAAAAACTTTGAAAATTATGGGGAATAACCTAGTCAATTATTCAAATCTTAAATGTTCAGCTGGATAAATTTTATATACACTCATGTAATCAACCTGATACAGATACAAAATAGTTCCTTTTCCTGAGAAGGTTCCTTCACACCTTTTCCAGCTAGTACCCTCTTGTCCCCAGAGGGAACCATTATTGTGACTTGTATTACTGCAGATTAGTTTTGTCCGTTCTTGACCTTCATGTGTATGTGCTCCCTCCAGCTCCTTTTGTTCATGTTTATCCATTGGAACATAATTTTTTTACTATGTATACTATTGTACAATTCAAGCTTTATTTTACTGACGTGATTTTTCCTCTCCTTGCCCCTCTTTTTCCCTAAGCTGGACTCAAACTTACATATATAGCCCAGGCTGGCTTCAAACTTGAAATTTTCCTGCCTCAGTCTCCCTAGTGTTGGGTTTATAGGCATGTAAACCACTCCTGGCTAGATGTGTGATTTTTGCACAAAGAAATCCCATATGGCTATCAAGAGGGCTTTCTCAATTGTTAATCTTCTACTGCCTGTGTTCCAGTGTCCACTCAGTCCCGTGTTAGCTTGTGCTTGCAGATGCTTGTCAGCGTCCATGCTCTCTCCACACACACTCTCTCTCCCCTCCTCCTCCTGTGCACCCCTCCTTCTTTCTCCCCCCCACACACCGCAATGTGCTGATCATGAGTATTTAACATTTTTTGCAGTACTAGGGAGTTGAACCCAGGGCCTCCTATGTGCTAGGCAAGTGCTCTCCCACTGAGCTGCATCCCCAGCCCTTTTTTATTTTTGAGAGGGTCTCACTAAGCTGCTTGGGCTGCCTCTGGCCTCTACTTCTTTATCCTCCTGCCTGCCTACTGGGTTGATGGGATTACAGGTACGTTTTATGGTGCCTGGCTGTGAGTCTTTAACTCTTGAGATCAACCTGCAGACATGCTCTTTTATCACCTCTGAATACTCCAGTGTATATTTCCTGTGCACAAGGACATTTGTATATAACCAGCACACAATACTCCAAATTAGGAAATCAGCAATGATCCAACACTAGCATTCAGTCCACAGACCCCACTCATGTTTTGCCAACTCTTTTAACAATGTCTGTTTCCTTCCTAGTCCAGGATCCTTTCCAGGAACATGTGTTAATTATTTGGTGCCAGGTATTGGACCTAGGGCCTCCAGAATGCTAAGCACATGCACTACCACTGAACTTTATCTCCAGCCCTCAGCTTTATGTTCTATACATTCTGTAGAATGATCCTCAACTTGAGTTTGTTTAGTAGTCCTCATGACTGGGTTCAATTATACATCTCTTTTCTTTTGTTCTGGTAACAGTTTTATTGGAATACATGGTAATTCATATACCACAAAATTCAGCCATTTAGAATATGCATTTCAGTAGTTTTTAATATATTCATCATATGTTGTTCAACCATCACCACAGTCAATTTTTGAGCATTTTCATTGCTCCAGAAACTCTACACTCTGATCACTCCTAAACGTCCCACACCCCTAGCCATAGGCAACCACTAATGTACTTTCTATCTCTTGAGATTTGCCTGTGTAGGACAGTTCATATAAATGGAATCATGTAAACCATGTTTTTTTTTAAAGAGGCTTGTTTCATTTAACATATTTCCATGATTTATCCATGTTATAGCATTGGCCAGTATTTTATTCCTTTTTATTGTTGAATCATACTCCATTGTACAAATATGCCATATATATGTATATATAGTTTTGTTTTGTTTGTTTGAGATAGGGTCTGGCTATGTAACCCAATCTGGCCTTGAATCCCTGCCTCAGCCTCCTGAGTGCTGGGATTCCAGGTATGTGCTACTGTGCCCACATTATGCCATGTTTTGTTTATTCAATCATTTGATGGGCTTTGAATTGTTTCCACTTTGGAACTGATGCTGCTAAGGACGTTTGTTGGTAAATTATGTGTGGACGTAATGTTTTCAGTACTCTTGGATGGACCTAAGAGTGCAATTATTGGGTCATATGATAACTTCATGTTTACTATTTTGAGTACTTGCCAGTTTGTTTTCACAAGTGGCTGTGCCATTTACATTTCTGTGCCATTTACAGCAGTGTATGAGGATTCTATTTCTCTTCATCCTCTTCAATGCTTGTTACTGTCTTTTTGACTACAGGTATCATGGTGGGTTTGATGTGGTATCCTGTAGTGGTTTTGTTTGTTTTGAGATAAATTCTCTGCTGTGTAGCCCAGGTCAGCCTGGAATTCAAAATTGATCTTCTTATCTCAGCCCCCCGAGTGTTAGAGTTATAGTCTGTGGGGATTACATGCATGTGCCACCACACCTAGCTGTCATTGTGGTTGTGATCTGTATTTCATTAATGACTATTCACATTGTAAATCTTTTTCTTTGCATGTTAACCATTTGTAGGTCTTCTTTGAAGAAATGTTTTAGATCTTGGGCATAGTGGTGCATACTTGTAATCCCAGCACTTGGGAGGCTGAGGCAGGAGGATCAGTGTGAGTCCAAGCTAGCGTGAGCTACACAGCAAGACTCTGTCCCCAAAAAAAAAACCAAAACCAAAAATCAAACAAAAAAAGCAACACTTCAGATCTTTTACCCATCTGTAAATTAGGTGATCCTTTTGAGTTATAAGTCTTCTATATATATTATGGATTGTTGTTGTTGTTAGGTGCTGTCAAGTCGAGTCCGACTCATAGCAACCCTATGTACAGCAGATTGAAACACTTGCTGATTCTTTGCCAGGCAAAAGATCTTATTTATGTTTAAGCCCATTGTTGCAGACACTGTGTCAATCCATCTGGTGGAGGGTTTTCCTCTTTTGCGTTGACCTGCCACTCTTCCAAACATGATGTCCTTCTCCAGGGATTGTTCTCTCCTGACTACATGTCCGAAATATGTAAGATGCAGTTTGGTCATTTTTGCTTCCAAGGAGCACTCTGGTTGTACT
>VMDO01026974.1:0-25920 GCA_007922755.1 Pedetes capensis
AAAAGAAAGAAAGAAAGAGAAAGAAAAGAGAAAAAAGAAAGAAAAGAAGAGGAAGGAAGGAAAGAAGGAGGGAAGGAAAGAAAAAGTAAGCAAAAGAAAGAAAGAAAGAAAAAGAAAGAAAGAAAGAAAGAAAGAATTATTTTTTTATGAAGCTATCACTATCAGGAACATTTTTAAATATATTTTTTCTTGTATTACTGGGGATCTAATTGAGGTCTTTGTGCATGCAAGGCAAGCTCTCTACAACTGAGCTACATCCCCATCCCTTAAACACAAATTTTAAAATTGTATTTCTGAAGTAATATGTAGACAGAGCCAGAACATAAAATCACAAGAACTGTCTTTAAGTCCTAACAATACAACTTTCCAAAAATCAATTAACTCATCTAAAGCTCAGTTTTTATAACTATGTAATAATATAATAGCCAAGGAACTAATATAATTGTTGATAATATTAATATACATGAAAATTAATTTTAAACCTCAAAATTATGTACAAATATTTTACTTATATCAAACTATTGAAATCTAAAGCTTTTTGTACCATCTATTAATAATTATAATAATAAAAAATGCCTCTCATGCCTCTTCTTTCTTGTTCTTACCTCTTCTCAGCTTTCATAAAATTAAACATCATGTAAACTTGTCAGCACAGCATCTCAGAAGCAGACCATAATTTTGGTGAAAGCTCCAATTTAAATTTATCACCTCAAAATTTTATTCATAGTTACATCTAGCAAAACATTCTTACAAATTTCTTGGGGGGGGGGAATACAAGACATGAAAAGTGGTTTCATAATTCAAAGCCAAACAAAGGAGTTTTTAGACCAGTCATGGACAGGAGTTTACTTGTTTTGTGGCCAATATGCAAATGATGGTATTTTTGTGTCTTTGTAAAGTATGACAATAATAAAATAGTTTAAATCTTCATAAAGGTTCAAATGTAATATTAAAGAAAGATAGGAAGGAAAGGAATTTTCTCAAGTCACCCAGTTGCAAAATCTAGGTAGAGAGACTCATGGTGAAAGGACCACAATTGAGAACATAAATTCTCTGCCATTTTTTCTTGAATTGTTCTCTCTCACTTCACTTGTACCTGTCATCCTATGCTCCTAATAGATTCTAGAAAGTCCTTGACAGGATTTGGACCCTTAGGTAGCCACTATAATCCCATTTTTGCTGATGTTGTTCATAGCAAATTCACCTGATTATGGATTGATTCTTTTCTCCATTCAACCCATGTATAAAATGTGAAGAGTAGCACATACATGAAAGCACCTATATAATGTTTCAAAGAGACTCCATTCATGAGCAACTAATATTTTTAAAATGTTCTAGTTCAAAAAATTTAGCACACCGTCCTATAATGAGATTTGACTCATCTCTTCTATTTGCTGTAAATTATTTGAGGGGATCCAAGTTACAAGATTGACTGTGTCTATGTTGTTGTTGTTGTTAGGTGTCTATAATGCCATGTAATTCTAATGGCATTAATAATACTCAAAATGTTATTAAAATAATTTTTTAAATAGAGTTTCCTAAGAACATTTATCTTCCTTTCTTTAAAAACAAGGTGCTATAATTCATACATCACAGAGTTATGCCTTCTGTCATTTTCATGCCAAACCTTCAGAGGAATAAAAATTGGTTTAGAGGAAAGATAGTAGATGCTGTTGTATTCATGGTTTTACCTCTCTCTGGAAAGCTCTTTCCCTTTTACCCATATGTCGCACTTTTACCTATAATTTAGGATGCAATTCCAATATCACTTCTTTCATAAAGTCTTCTCTGACACTTATACTCCAAGAGGAGAATCCTGATAAATGAAGAACTCTTATAAGAAAAGAATCATGTTTTATTTATCTTTGCATTTACAACCACTGACACCATGTTCAACACAGAATAGTGGTTCAATGAGCACAGGTTGGATTGGATTTATTTTCCCTTCCAAGTAGGCAAAAACACTTAAATTCCAATCACCTTTTTTTCTTTTTTTGTGGTACTGGGGGTTGAACCCAGGGCCTCGTCCTTGCGTGCTCTGCAAGTGCTGGACCACTGAGCTGCACCACCAGTTCATTTTTTTACTTTTTGGGACAGGGTCTTGCTAAGTTGTGAAGATTGCCTCTGGTCTCCAACTTGCGATCCTCTTGCCTCAGCCTCCCGCCTCCTGAGCCGCTGGGATTCCAGGCATGAACCACCACGCCTGGAGCAATCACTCTTTTAAAAAAAAATTAGTGTTTATTATATATTTACCACTTCTCTTATTAGTGTAAATTTTGCTGCCCCTCCCTTACTGAACTGTAATGTGTTTGTTGCATTGTGTCTCTTCTACTACATTATAAGGGTAGACTCTGTGTCCTGGTCATTCTCTTGTCCTTCTCTATCCAATACTAGCATAGTGCTTTATACAGATAAAATAGTAAATATCTGTTGAGTGAATAAACAAATAAACAAAAATAAATAACTCAGTGAACACCTAACTAACATTAAATACTAGGTTAAATAATACATGGGTAAGATCTTTGTTTTCAATCAAATTTTCATCAGATAAGATATTAAGGGCAGAGAATTATCAATTTTAAGAACCTGACTTTTGAGTGCTTAAAACTTTTACATCAGTTGGTTTATCTTAACTAAAATTTTTAAATGTCTTAATTTTCAGCCTCAACCCACTATTTTTAACTATTTTTAACTTATAACTCTGGGATAAAACAACCTGAACTCCTGTAAATTACTTGCTGTATGTCATGAGATTCAGTGGTAAAGTTAGTGCTGGTATATCCTTTTACTCCTTGGTTAGGACCTATTCTTATTACAAAGTGTCTATTTTATTTGTATGAGTTTATAAGTCTAAACATTCTATAAATATGTATGTGTTGCTTTGACTACCTTTAGTTTTTAAAGGTAGGTTTTTATTTATGTTATGTAATTTCTTAGTTTTATTTGATAAATCTGTGTATTTGCTGTTACCTGTTTAAGAACTGAGTTATTTCTATACAGATATAAAATATCCTGTTGAAATTATTATTTTATTCTGCATTCTTATAGTGGTGCCATATAAAGAAAAGCAATACTGCCCCAATACTTGTATGATATTACCATATAAGCATAACAAAACCATAAAGAATGATTTTAACATTTAAAAATATAGGAATTAATTTTATCTGAATTATGACTTAATATTATCACAACTTGAAAAACTTTCTAATTAGCTTGGTAGGTTAAAATGTTCTGAAAATAAATGTCAGTGATAAAATTGTTTAAGCAGCAAAAATAAACAGCTACCTAGACAACCCCAAGGGGAGGAGATAAATTGAATAGACATCCCTTTTAATTTTTCCAACTAAGTTAAAGATGATTAAGAAGCATTATCCCATGATGATTTAAACACCATTACTAGAGGGAACAATTCCAGATGGCAGGATTTCTTCAAATAGAGAATCAGTATTGGAAATAGTGCTTCACTGGCACCAAAATGTCACTTGTGAAATACTGCCTACAAAAGACACCATCACTTCAGGGAATGATCTGTGTCAATGGCTACATAGGAAATTATTTATCTGGAATTAGTACAAATGGTACTTTTACATATAATATGTTCTGTGATATATTCAATACATCCTAGTGTATATCATTGTATTTCAAAACAAGGTGAAATACTATCAGGCTCAAGCCTTACTAAAGATTTTATTATATTTATTATTTATATACTACTACAGATAGAGCACATTTATTCTACTCTTTACAAGTTGAATGCTAGATAAGGACAGAGAATAAAACTACTCTAATTTGATTGGCAGATACTTTAAAGCACTCAAGGGATAAGTATGAAGAAATGTAAAGAGAGTTATAAAGCTCATGCCAAATAGGTATCTTTTGCCCAGTTTTGAGTCATTATATTACAAAAGCTACTTTTCTTCATACTTATCCCTTGAGTGCTTTAAGGTATTTGGGTATAGTTTACCCATGAGGCCCCTCCTTGATGTTAAAGCATGACTTCCCTGACAGTCAAAGCAAGAAAAGACTTCGTGTCTAAATATTTGTCTTAAAACAAAAATAAAATAAGGCCTTAAAAAGTGATAAAGTTATAAAGGAGTTTATGTGTTACATGAAGGTAAACACAAACAAATATACTTAAAAGAAAATAAGGAGTTGAAGGCAAGTATTTGTTTACACATTAGAGATGGCATGAAGTTCTTACAGATAATGTATAACTATGCCAAAATGTATTTAAACATTTCTGTGAAAGTTATTGCTCTCTAACAGCACCATGGATGTGCACACATGCACCCAAAATATGATTATAATAATGAATCTGAGACCTGGCTACTCTTCTTTATCAGTATTCACTTTTGGATACAAGTCTCCATAGTTAATCTTATTTTTAATATTTCTCAATAAGAAGAAATAGAAGGCAGACTAAAGCAAGAAAATATTGTTAAGGTCTTTCTCCTTTCCTTATTTGCATCTTAATTTGCAAAGAGAGAAGCAATAGAAACTGCATTGCATTTATCCATTTGCACATAATCATTTTGGAAAAGACACCTTTTTTCTCTCTCAAGAGATTCAACCTAAATAATATTAATTTAGTATATAAAATGAAGATAATGGAAGAGAGGAACAATATCAAATCAGAGAATAGCATACACTCAGTAGGAAATTGTAAAGCTGATAGCATTGTGAAGAGAGCACTACATTAGCAGTTAGAAAACCTCAGTTCTGATTTCAGCTCTGCAACTATCTCATGGTATGGCTTTGTGCAACTCACTAAAATTCTGTGGTTTCCATTTTCTCAACTACACAATAAGCATAGTGAATCACCAAATTCTCTTTTATTTTTGGTATGTCATCTTAAATTGGGGTACATTAATTCTTAAAATATAATTAATCATCCTTTCATTCTCCTTTCTTGGCTCAGGGTCTCTAAAATTGTTTAAAGTAAAGGTAAAAATCTAGGATGCTTTTATTTTGCTGAAAATCAGAATTACCAGTATTGATAAAATCATTACAATTTGAATTTATATGTTTACTGATGAACACACAAAAATAAATGAAAAATGCCAAACATTACAGTATATTTAATATTTGTTATACATACTTCCCTTTCATTAGCTTTTGCAAATTTAATTGAAAGATAAATGAATAAATGTTATTGTGTTTCTACTCCCTTCATCTTACAAAAGTTAAAAGAATAGAGGCTCAGAGTTATAAGAAATAGAGAGGCCATCTATGTCAATTGTGCATAAAAATACAGGGATATCCCTTATAACAAACTAATCAAGGGATATCCAGCTTCTGTCTACATGTTTCTAATATTAGGGAGTAGTACAGTATTTAATGGATTGAATTCAATTTTAATTATAAATAACTACTAGAAAGGTTCTTTTAATACTAAGGTATATCTTTCAATGAAATTTTCTACTACTTGCTTATGAGTCTCCTTTTGGCTAAATATAATAAGAAAAGAAGCATATTGGCTGTGGGGCCAGAATAATGTCCTTACAAATATGTTCATATCATAATTCCATAAGCCCATGCATATGTAAGATAGACAGCTGAAGGGAATTTGTAAATGTTTTAATTGAAGGATCTGGAGATAAAATGATGATGAATTTTTTAAATGTGCCCAAGGTAATCAAAATGGTCCAGAAAAGAAGACTGGAAACTCAGAATCAGAAAATGAAGAGGGAATGAGAAAAGCAGAGATAGGAGATACATGTTTTTAAGGAAGGAGCTAGAAGCCAATGAATACAGGCTGCCTCTGAAAGCTAGAAAGTCAAGAAAATGGGTTCTGCCATAGAGCCTTCAGGGAGGAATACACCTCTGCAGACACTTCAATTTTAAGCTCATAAAATATCATTTAGATTTTGACTGCCATAACTATAAGATAATATTTTTGCTTTTGTTCTAAACCATTAAGTTTGTGGTAATTTGTTAAAGCAGCAATGAGAAACTAATAGATTGACCTACATGTGTTAGTGATAATTACAAACTATTAGTAATTGCATTAGTTGGCTGTCCATTACTGTAAAAAAAATCCCAAAGTAATCAACTTATAAAATGGAAAGATTAATTTTGGCTCACAGTTTTGGGGGTTGCAGTCTCTTATTGATTGGCCACACTGCTCTTGAGCTTGTGCTGAGGCAGCTCATCATGGTGGGGAATAGGTGGTCCAGCAAATCTACTCTCTTCAGGGTCAGGACGTGAAAAAGGAGAGAAGAGAACAGGGTACCATAGTCTCTTTCCAAGGCATATTTGCAATCATATAAAATCTCCCACTACTCTCCAAATCTTAAAGATTTTCACTGTCTCCCAATAGCACCATGCTGGGGACCAACCCTTTAACCCCTGTGCCTTCAGAAGATATTGCAGGTCCAAACTATAGTAATAATTAATGTGCAAAACCAAAATGTAATTAGCCCAATAATTTTATAGTCTGTACTTACAATTATTAAGATAAAAGAGAACACAGACCTGAAATAATGCAATATAAAATTACTAAGTCACCTAGATATTACAGATGAGAAAATTGCTTCATAAAGCAGACTTCAATAAGGTTACATATAAACCTATTTGAATTACATTATAAGGTTTTGTTTTCTTTAGTTGATATAATACAATGTAAATATTTTGTTGTTTTTATGTAAAAGTCTGCCCATAAAATCTCATCCTCAATATAAAAATTAAATGATTATCTTTTCATATTTTTGCTATTATAGAACTTTTAAAAGCATATGATAACAAATTCTTTATATTAGTTTTGTAATCTGCCTTTTTTAGCCATGAAATTCCGAATAGATAGTTGACCTATGATTCAGTACAAGGATGACTATGACTTCTTTTTTTTGTTTTCATCAGTCAAAATTAGCTTTGGCATTGGCAAGTCTTCAGACGAAAGCAACTTTATTAAGAGAACCAATGAGTATTATACAACACAGATGCAGTCAAGCACATGATGATTGCTTGGTGACATTCCACAAAGTATAAACAGAATTCCCAAGTTAATATGTGGTTGAGAAAAATTCATGTTTTGAATTTACTTATGTAATCTTAAATAATTAAAGTTGGTTTTTAGCTTGAAGAAGATTTGTAAAGTGGAGAAAATAATTAGTCTACAAATGAATGATATTCAATGATCTGAATTTTCAAATGGGATAGAGCGTTGGCATTCATATTAGAATCATTTTAAAAAAATATTCAAGACTGTTACTATTCTAGAAGCTGGAAATAAAATAAACTTGAAAAGGTATATTTGCTACCCTTGTTGTTGTTGTTGTTGTTGTTGTTGTTAGGTGCCATCGAGTCAAGTCCAACTCGTAGTGACCCTATGTACAGCAGATCGAAAACTTCCCAATTCTGTGCCAGGCACACAGAATTTATGTTTAAGCCCATTGTTGCAGATACTGTGTCAATGCATCTGGTGGAGGGTTTTCCTTTCTTCTGTTGACCTGCCACGCTCCCAAACATGATGTCTTTCTCCATGAATTGGTCTCTTCTGACTACATTTCTGAAGTATTTAAGACTAATTCTGGCCATCTGGAATTTAGTTATTTTAAATCTCAAGTAACAAAATGATAAATAATCAAGAAATAGTTTAATTGTACTACTTGAGGTCTCCAAAGAAACAATACAAATTTACAAATTGTGTGTATATCTATGAGGGAGACAGGGAGAAAGAGAGACACAGAGAGAAAGAAAGACAAAGACAGAGATAAGAGACTTATTAGTAATTGGCTCATGTGATTATGAAGGCTGACAAAGCCCAAGATCTAACAGTTGGCAAGCTGAAGACACAGGAAAGCTAACAGTGCAGTTCTAGTCCAAAATCCTGTAGATTTGAGATGCAAGAAGAAGTAGTATTTCAGTTCTAATTTGAAGGCAGGAAAAACTGAGGCCCCAGCTCAAAAGCAGTGAGAAAGTTATAGTTCTCTCTTACTCAATATTTTTGTTTTATTTGGATCATCAACAGATTGGATGAGGCATTAGGGAGGCCAAGTTGCTTTACTCAGTTTATCAATTCAAATGCTTATCTCATATAGAAACACCCTCACAGACATCTAGAATAATATTTGACCAGATATCTGTACACTTCATGGGTCAGTCAAGTTGGCACATAAAATTACATACCATAATATTAATATAAAAACTTATCTATATAGGTATGTATCTAAATGTGTATGTATTATCTGTTTTTATTCTTTCTTTCTTTCTTTTTTCTTTCTTTCTTTCACAGTACTGGGGGTTGAAACCACACACTGAGGCCTCACACACTGAGTAATACCCCAGGCTTTTTTCTTATTTTTTATTTTAAGACAGAGTTTTCCTAAGATGCACCGGCAGCTTCTGGTCTCACCTTTGTTCAATTCTCCTACCTCAGCCTCTTAAGTAGATGGTATTATAGGCTTATGCCACAGTACCCAGTTTGTTATCTATCCAGCTGATCATTATATACCTAGCTAGGTAGCTTTGTAACCATCTACCTATTTTAGTTATCAAAACAAAAATTACTTATTTTAAGATCTCTGGGATTCCACTGCGATTGCTTGTCTCTGCTTCATGCTAATCATCCTGATGAGGCCTCCATGATATCTATGACTGAAGATTCTTTGAACTATGGTTTGCATCCCTACCATCATACAAGAAAATTATTATATTACTTACTTGATTATTAAAAATATTGTAAATCCCTTTGTAAAAAGTTGGTTGTTGGAGACATTTTCCCCAAATAAAGGATCTCTCCCTATACTCTTAACTGGTTATGAGATGAATCCGGCTTGGTTAAATTGGCCTTCAACTTATCAACACCTAAAACTTTTAGTCAGAATGAATATTGATTTCATTTGCTGTTGGCCAATGTTTTCATGATTCAAAGTTTATGCATCCTAAGATAAATTTTGTTCTTTCAGCTTTTTTCTAGTTTTCCTTCTTTCCTCCCTTCTTAACTATTTTTCATTCTTGTATTCACTCAAAACTACAACAAAATTCCGTCATACCATTCAAACTAAATTCAGACTCAAAAGTTCAAATATATAAAATAAGTTTAGATTTTACAGAAGAATGTATCTAAATTAGACATTATACATGTTCGATTTTGTTGATGTCTTAAGTAGGATAAATGACACCATGTTATAATGCTGACTGGAATGCCCCATGAGAGACTGGTTTCATATGGGAACACACAACTTCTTCTATGGGTTATTGTTAGAGCAAAGGATAATGTCCTGAAAACTGAATATAGGAGCAAAGAGGATGACTTTTCCACTGTTAGGCTCAAAAGAGTGTGCCAAAGGGATCAAGAGTCCTTTAGGGGCAGCTGTGTACTCAAGGGAGAACTACATTTCAATAAAAGTAAAAAGGTGAAACAAATTTCAGAGAAGTGAGTAGGCATGAGAAAATGCCACTAATGATTGATTGTTTTTCATATGCTATAGGCTGCATTTAATCAAAACTGAATCTTTCATGGACATTGAAAGACAAGTCTGAATTTTCCCTGGGAACTAGTTATTTTTTCACTGACACTATGAAAAGGTATAGCCAGCCCAATTCTTTCCTAATGTTGAAAATGCATGAAGCTACAAACTAGTTTGAGGGAATCCAACCCAGATCTTAGTGAAAAGTGGGAAGAGGTAGCACCACTGTCCCCCTCACTCTGGGCTAGATTTACCCTAGATAACCACCTTCTACTCCAGGGATGTCCACTGCGTCCTAGAAGTGGATATGATATAACTCGGAAAGGTCAGAGGTGACAGCAGATAAGACTATATATTTTAAACATATTGAGTCAAAACTCCCTCTTCAAAATTCCCTGAGAACATTTTTAAAGCAATCTAAGAAATCTGTGTTTTTGACTGATGTGGGAGCTATCATTTCCAAGTAGCAATAACCCCATGACCAAGAGAACTTAATGTTTCAAACCCACCAACCACATACAAGTGCTCATTTTTGTTTCTTTCATAAATCTTGAGACAAAAAGTGAAGCATAATTTCAGTGTACTATATTAATAGACATAAAATTGAGGTTCATTATATTTAGCAATTTATTTGTGCTCTAGCATATGCCTAAAGACTCACAGCTCACATATGTCTCAATCTATAACGTTATGTCTTTCTAATTATTTAACACACATAAAAGAAGAAAAATGTTTAGTTTTATGTGACAGAAGCAGGAGAAAATCTGTGTAACATTCTTTTCACTTCCCTTGTTATGGGGGGACAGTACAATAGAGTAAAAACATACATAAGGTAATACACTGTTGAACTAAGAATCTGGAAATAGAAAAATTAGAATATGTGCCTCTCTGTGTGTACAAATACATGTTCGATGCAAAAGAGTGAGAATTTGATCTGGAAAATACTAGAGAATAAAGCTTCAACAACCAATCATGTGCAGTGGCACATGCCTATAATCCCAGTGACTCAGATACTGAGGTAGGAGAGTTGTGAGTTTGAAGCCAGAGGCAGCCTGCAAATGTAGCAAGCCCTTGCCAAAAATGAAAAATAAAAAGGGCCTGTGGGTGCTGCTCAGTGGATCATGTGTGAATTCTTGGGTTCAATCCCCCAGTACTTCATAAATTTTTTTAAGCTTAAGCAATCAAAACTATGTTAACTGTAGAAAAATTAAGTGAACAGCATAAATTATGAAATATTTTAAATAATAGCTTGATTATGTTCATATCATATAATAATTCTAAAACACTATTTAAGCTATTACCTAATAGAGATCTTTAGAATTCATTATAAATTAGATGAAAAGACTTTAAAATTATACAATTGATTAAATAAACATGGATGATTTAAAATTATTTCTCATGTGATTTAAATTCCCTGTGAAAATTTTGTTTACACTGAGAAATCTTGTATCCTTCCTTTCTTTCTTCCCTTTTTCCTTTTATGCAAAGAAAATGTCATCTTTAACCTCTGTCACAGATATTATATGGTCCAAGTAACAGGAAACTGCAATAAATAACTTTTCTTGTTTGAAATTGCAATAAATAACTTGTCTCACTTGAAGCAAGTTACGTCTTTCCAAATCACACATTTCTCAGTGATATAGAAGAGGGAATAAAACATCCCTTTTGGGATTCCATAAAGGTTAAATAATATTTTGAATTTCTGAGTCTACTGACTGACATTTTGTAAGCCATAAGTAAATAGTAACTTATTTTTCAGTAAATTAATGTTTGGAAGTGTTGCATATCCTATATATCCTGCCTCTTAGATGATGTGTTAAGTCTATAACTGACATTACTAATTCGTTTCATCCAGTGTTACATGAGTCTCAGTATGCGTGTGAAAAAAGAACAAAGCAAAAACATTTTCCTTTTATAAACAATCTACCTAGTCCTAGTTCTTTCTTATCATGTTTAATGTTTTTAGATTGTCCTTTCAAACTGTCGGGTTAAAGTGTTTTCATTTAAGGATGGCAAAAGAAACAAGACACCATAAAGACTCTTTTAAACAGAAAAGAGTGCATCTATAGGGAAAGTTGATAATAATTAAAAGAAAAAAGATGATAATCAATGAATTGCAGTGGTAGTTGACAAATGAAGAGTGAAAGGGGGCAATTTTAAATGTTCTATCTTCATTCATTGGGAGAAGAATAGGCAACCCATTTCCAAAAAAACAATCAGCCATTGGAAACCCTATGAATAGCAAAGAAGCACTAACAACACTGTTTTATCTGTTGTACATAGGGTCAGTATGAGTCAGACACCAACTGGACAGCATCTAACAACAACAACAACATTTTCGTTCACAAATTATCTCTGATCCCTTGCCATTGTTTGGAATTTGCATAAAGTAGGAAAGAAATGGACTAAGAAGTGACCTCTGAGGTGTCTTCCAATTGAAAAATATATTTTAATTAAAAAACTCTTTGCTGAGCACACGTTCAGGTCACTTCTACTAGATCCTGTGATTTTGGTTTGTTTCAATTCTTCTTGTTCTTTTTGTACTCATAACTTGTTTGATGTTCATCCAGATTCACAGCATGTGCTCAAGGAAAACAAACATAGAAACAGAACTAAATTTCAGTTGAAATGGGCCCAGTTGCCAAGCCAAGTAGAATATCTCAAAACCTCAAAGATTAATTTAAAATGGCCAGAATAGCATCAATCAATCAGCTACTAGATCATTTGAGAATTTTTCCAAGCTGTTACAGTGAAAATGTTGAGAACCAGGAAAAAATTCACTGAAACTCTCAAATGAATATTATTTAATGATAAATGATTTTAGATGCCTTCATTTCATTAAAGAAAGTTTCTTCTACATTTTGTACAATTGTTAAAACACATTGTTTGTATAACTGCTTTTCAGATTTCCAGAGAGTAAAATATCAATTTCACTACTGCCAATTATTATTGAAACCATTTTAAGAAAAAGTTATTTAGAGAAGGTTTCCAGTATACCAATATATCAAAACACATTGTCCAAGGGCTCTGGGGATCTTACTGTAATGCTCCCTCTTCCACACTGTACTGTTATTACTGAAGTAGTCTTTACTAGCATGCCAATAAAAATAGCAATGAATGTATAAAGAATTTTCAGATCCCCAATAAGAAGGGAAGAATGGAAAAGTTGGTGTCCAGGATATGTCAATGCCTTCATTGTTTTTAAATTTAGAGTATATAGTATATACGAAGACTATAGCATGATTAAAAACTCAGGATATGAAGTAAAATTTTACCAAATGCTTAATTAACTATAGAATCTTGAGAAATTATTAATTTCTATAAACCTTACTTTACTTAAATAAAAATTCAGGAAAATATGAAATCTGTCTCATAAGACTGTGGGGGAAGTATATCAGATAATATTTTCTGGCAATGTCTGGAACACAGCAATTCAGAGACAACTAAAAATGCTAATACCAATTATAGCCTAATCACTATTTCTGTTGTCATTAGTAGTATTTATGTCCGGGTGTAACTGTCTCTTTTTAGGTTACCAATTACATAATTACCTGTCCAGTTGGTGGAAAAGGCGTGGGTATGGCTAAATGTCAGGAGTGTCTGTCTAGTCCTGGGCATCTTTCCAGTGGCCATATGGTGAAGATAGTCTACCTTGTTACAGGCAATGCTCCTGCAGATCATACTAGGTCAGAATTCCTTAAATGGGATTTGAGCAGAAAAATAGAGTAATTTGGATTTATCTAATTGTATATTAGGTAAATTTATTTTAAACAATTAATGAAAAATAAACACAGATCACTAATTTGAAATTGCCTTTATTGTGTCTTAGAATTTTGAGGACTTCTGTCTTAATATTTTCAAAGAAGTTAAAATATTTCCTAACTTGTAGCAGATCTTTAGAAACTTGTTTCTTTTTCCTCTTATACTTTCCTTTGTACATTACTCTTATTTCCTTTCTCTAATATTTATGTATTATTTTTCCTTGATCATTTCAACTCCTTGTGTATGCACATTGCAATGCTCCTTTTCCCTGCTTCTCTCAAATGTTCTTTCTTGCAGAGGCTGTCCTGTGTGAGGAGGTACACCTGCTGCCTGATTCTTACTTTTGTTGTTTCTTGGACCCGTATGAAAATAATTTCTTATGAAATCATTATACTACTTATTGTGCTGCAAGCATCAATAATAAGTGACATATTTTCTATGGCGTTGCTCTCTTGAATTTCTAAATGACATTTTGCTGGCTGGAATGAGACTATTTTTATCCTTAACAAAATACTGATATTATGACAAAAAGGACTGGCTATGCATCAGAAAGCCAATGACAAAAAACACCCTGTTCTCTTAGAAAACAAAGAAAAGCATCTCATATATTCTGCAGATTCCTCTACCAACAGAAAAGAAAGAGTCATAGTTTTAAGAACTAGAAATCTTTGTTTTAATATTTTCATTATTAATTTTAATGCTTACAGAATGGTGCTTGCATTCCCAGACAGGTGAAAGCACAAGTGCACATATAATATGTTTAACTTCATTTTTAAAACTAAAGGCATGTGTCCAGCTTATCTAGATAATTACTTTCTATCTATGGGACTATAGAGGTGTGTTGTTGTAGCACTTTAAATGATAACCTAAATGTTATCTGACAACATCCACAACACTGTTCCCAAAAGCAACTGTCTGGCTGAGAGAAACCTGGATATGGAATTAATTTCAGATAATGAAAGTAATTTGCTTCCTGTTGAGACAGGAGAATTATATGACTGACTTACATCTGTAAAACATATCTTTCTACAGAATATGTCTTGATGATCTCATATTGACTTCCTGTTCAGTGAGTCAATGCCACCATCACCTCAGAAGATAAGTGAAGGGTGATTGAGCAAGGACTCTTCAGACATTGCCAATCATAGCATCAACTACACAAATAATAACAAAAATAGGAAGCTCTATCACATCTGTGGCTTTGTGAAAGGTAGAATTACAGACCTGGAAGAACAGAAGGAGTTCCCATTTTCTATTTAACCTATTCCTTATTCTAATTGTGAGAACGACATAACAATCCACTTCGAAAACAATCCTGAAAAACAATCAACCATTGAAAACCCTATGAGAGCTGCTGTGAGTTGTACCTGACTTGATGGCACCAAACAACAAAAACAACTTGTTCTAAAGAACATGGTCCAAAACATATGAAAAACAGTCCTAATTCATGGTGCTTACAATCTACTTGTGGATGCAGAATAAATTAAAAAGTAGATAGATAAATGCAAAACAGTGTAGTATTTGCAAATTGTCAAAAAGCCTGCTTCCTGGCAAGAGCATGAATAGATTGTAGGGTTATTGTTATTAGGTGCCTTTGAGTTGGGTCTGACTTAGAGTAACCATATATACAACAGGACAAAACACTACCCAACACTGTGCCATGCATAGTCTTTTTATGTTTGAGCCCATTGTTGCAGCCACTGCATTTCTACTCATTTTGAGTCATGCCACATCAGCAAATGGAGGTCCCATAGGGTTAGGTAGCATGAACCCTTCAGAATTAAAGCAGGGCCTTGCACCAAGAAGCTTACCAGAGACAAAAGAATAAACTGACAGGACCTTACATGCCCTTGACTTCTGGATAACAGGGAATTTATAACATCACATAGTGACATAAACTTATGAAAGGAGACCCATTGTTGCAATATCCAAAACTAAAGAAAAGTGAGAGTATGCTGGAACAACTGAAGTGATTAAATCCTCGAGATAATACATGAGTAATTGTAAAATTATCGTGATAATATCACGATATTGACGATCTAATTATGGCTTCTAAAATAGCTATGAGCAGATCGATTTCTTTTTGTTGTTGTTATTTAATTGTTGTTGTTGTTGTTAGGTGCCCTTGAGTCTGTATCCGACTCATAGCGACCCCAAGTACAACAGGCAAAACACTATTGTCAATGCTTGTCTGTTATTCATAGGGTTTTCAATGGCAGATTGATTTTTGGGAGTGGGTTGCCGTCTCCCAAGCCTACAGCACCTGGTGTTCCCAGACGGTCTCCCATCCAAGTACTAAGCAGGCCTGATCCTGCTTAGCTTCTGAGATCTGATGGTATCGGATGCCACAGGGCTACGGCTGCAGGCTGAGTGCTCTATAGGCCCATTTTTTTGTTGTTGTTGGGGGGAGGGAAGTAGGACAACAAGGTCTCACTGGATAGCTCAAGCTGGCTAGAACTTGCTATGTAGCCTAGTCTGGCCTTGAACTTGTGATCCTTCTACTCCAGCCTCCCAAGTGCTGGGATTACAGGCATGGGCCACCATGCCTGGTCAGTACAGGCTCTCTTGATAGAGGTTATGCAGCAGCCCTTCACTCACAGTATAATACAGTATAATGAGCTTCATTATGGGATTTTTTTATGCAATTGTATCATGTGTTTTGAACATGTTCTCTCCCTCATTATCCCTCATGTTGCTCCTACCCTCTATGATCCTCCTCCCCCCTCCACATACATCCTCTTGTACTTTACAAGAGCATGCTGATTTCAAACAATACACTGTATTGAAATTCTCACTTACTAAATTATACATTCACATATCCACAAACCATAAATGAGTAGAACGTTAGTCATTGACAAAGAAACAAAATGTAGATCCAGCAATGGGTTGACATATCTGAGCAATAATACTCTTGTCAAATGTTCCAGCCACTAAGTTTTTTTGTTAGTGAAATAGAACCTATCAGATAAGGCAATGAGAGGAGATGATTATTGAACAGTCAGAAAAAAAAAGACCATAGTCTACATGCAACATAAACAGGGTCTTAAAGCTGAACAGAACATTATTACGCCAATGAACAAAATCACTGAATTTTAGTGATGTTGTAAAGGTGGATGATCTATATGATTTCAAACCCTCTGTGAACACACTAAGGAAAATAAAGTTTATTTTCTATCTGCTTCTCTTATCAACTTTTCATAAGCAGAAATGTTCCTCAGAAAATATATAGCATTCCATATAAAATCCTTCATAATATGATATCATATGATCTCATCTCTCTTTCTAGTGTTCCTTTACAGATCTTGTTGTAGCTCTGTGAAAAGATGTACTATTCCCAAACATCTACACCTTTGACGTCCCCATTCCTTTGACTCCAGCTTTCCCAGTTCTCGAACTTGCAGATGGTACATCATAGGACTTCTTGGCCTCTGTATCATGTGAGCCAAGTTCCATAAGAAATAAATCCTCTTTCATGTATCCATACATATCTCTTATTTATTCTGTTTCCCTGAAGAATCTTAACTAATACAGCCACATAGATATTCATTTTTGTTTCTGCTAAAATACTTGAACAGCTTAATCTTTTAGTCATGTGTCTATTCCCTCATGAATTCCTCAAGACTAGAAATTCAATCCTGTTTATTTTTGCAACTACCACAGCAAAAGTACATAGTAGCTACTCAGTTAGTGGTTGTTGAAGGAATTGAGACCAACAGATCTGTAAAATTACTTTTATGATACCTATGGTCTAAGATTAACACAATATGCAGCTTATTCTACAAGTGAAAGGATTCTAAGCTTTTGAGCATATAGGTGGTTTTAGAAAGTATTTATGAAATAGAATGTAGACATTAACAAATGAACAAATAAAGCATTGTTTCTTAGAGGTACAAATTCTTTATACTGGGAAAACAACTAGATTGTACTTTAGAGCACTGAAGTTCAAGCACTGGGTCACAAACTTGTCCAAGACAGTGATCTTTGCTGACCTCTAAAGTTAAATGTCTTCATCTGAAAATTGAAGGGATTGGACCCAGGTGACTATCTCTAAAAAGTTTTTCAGACCAGTATCCTGAAGTTAGGCTGGGATTTAGCTCAGTTGGTAGAGTGCCGCTCTGTAGTCTCTGAAGTCCCAAGTTCGATTCCCAGCACCACAAAAATGGGAGAAGGACATGGCAACCCACTCCCAAGGCATTCCCCCGCAAAAAAACACAATCTGCCATTGAAAACCCTATGAGGGTTGCTATGAGTCGGACAGGACTCGACAGCACCTAACAATAATCCTGAAGTCTAGTCTTAAGAATTATCCAGTGAAAAATAATATACATTTTATCCAAACAAGATAATCCACTGGAAAATACTACTGATTGAGTAGCAAAAGGGACAGGTTTCTAATGTCAAGATCAATACAGTAATTTTCAGTTTTTGCTACTGAAAGATGTGAAGAATAGCACAGCCAACAGCATTGTCATAAAGACATTTGGTATTCACAAAGGTGCAATTTCCAACATGAAGTGAGATTTTTAAATATCCTTCTGGAAATATCATAAGACTGTTCTCTATTGGGACAGAAACACTCCATCTGCCCAAGGAATGGTAGGTGCTGCATCATCATTACTTTCTCAAAGAAATATGAAAGCAGTAAAATTCAATGTGAGAGACTTGAAATAATTTAAATAATAAACTTTTTTGAAAACTAGGTATGCCATAGTTACTGATCTGAAAAGAGAAAAATCTAATTTTTTAAAAAATTAATAACTATGAACTCAAAAGTTGATATTTAAAACTTACCTTAAAGTCATTTATATTTATATGTATTATATGTGTATATTGTATATAAATCATATACAATTTATGTATATTGTATTTATAAAATAAATACAAACATCTTAAGATGCTTGCAAAGCTAAATTAATATATGGACATATTTGCTCATATAATACTTAAAAGAATGATGTTCCTTTATTTCTCTTTGGCATACGCCACACATTCCTAAAACCTTGCTTGATGATGATAATAAATGAAAAAATGTAAATAAAACTGATCTGACACAATTGAGATTTTCTGTCAGCTGTATTTCTTGAAATATGATATCATCTTAGATATCCTCAGGTCTTATTAAAAGCTGGTCTGATTGGAGCTCAAGCATAGCTTTTTCATATTGAAAACAATACCATATGCTCCAACTAAATCACTTATTACTTTCAATTTGACAGATTTTATAAACACTTTTGAACAACATTTTGGAATTTTTGCATTGTTGTAAACCAATAAAAAAAATGCAGTTTGGCCCTCAAGATCTGCCAACTAGTAAGGCTATTTACTACTTTGCAAAAAAGAAGTATTTTACGATAAGACATGAAAATGGAGTTCTAGCAGTCTGAAATCTTTACAAATATTCATATAAATTGCAGTTTTATATTTGGCAGAAAATAGCTGAAAAGCCTAGGGCCACCTTAAATCTTAATGTAAGAGTTATCCCAAATCCCTCCCTTCCCCTAAAGCCATAACCAAGCAATCACCAGTCCCTAGTCTGTACCATTAATCTGAACTTAAATCTGCCTTTCCCTGGCAATCCTTTTTACTGCTCTGGCTCAGAACCTCATCTCTCTTCAGACCAGAACAATTGATACCTACTTTTTTCCTGTGCTGTCTTTTCATAGTACAGATTATTTCTGACATACAATGGTTCATCTTAACATTTTTATGGTATGAAAGTAATATGCATTCAGTCAAAATCTACACTTTGATTTTTGAATTTTGGCCTTTTCTGGGGGTAAGGAAGAGGGAGTAATAATATCCCCTAGCACTGTGGTGCAGTGACAGTAAGCCACAATTCCCCAGTCAGCATCCCACTAGAAGGATAAACGAAATCTACAGTGGGTTATGGTGTGAAGTTGTGATGTGTGGTAGGTGAGGTGTTCCATGTGCATTTTTGACTTGTGATATTTCTGATTTATGATGGATTTATAGAGATATCAGTAACTCCATTCTAAGTTAAGCAGCACATGCACATTTCATCACTGCTTTCACCATAATATTCCCAACAATTACAAAATTCAATTATTTTAGATTCTTAAAAACATTTCCATTACTAATATCAAATTCTAAACTCCTTCACTGTTATTGTTGTTAGGGCCATCGAGTCAGGTCTGACTCATTGTGACCCTGGATATAACAGAAGGAAACACTCGCCAACACTGTGCCATACCTGGCACTATTGTCAGTGCTTCTCTGCCATTCATAGGGTTTTTGATGACTGATTGTTTCAGGAGTGGCTGCTGGGTCTTTCTCCCAAACCTATAGCACCCAGTATTCCCAGGGGATCTCCATCTAAGAACTAACCAGGCCCCACCCTGCTTAGCAGATGACACAGCTGTAGACTAAACTCCTTCATGTGTCTTATAAGAGATGTTATAAATTGTCTATACATTGAACATCTCTCATCACCAAATTATCTCATGCTTTATACCCAGCAATATGCTTTAAAATTCAAAACAAGATTTTTTTGTCCTACCACTTTCTATTATATTCATTGTTATTTCTTATGATGAGAATATCCTTTTCCCCACTATTTCTGCCTTGCAAGCTCTCACCCATGCTTCAGCTCAAACTGCTCCTTTAATGTGAAACTCAATCCAGCAGAAAAAAAGAAAAAAAGAAAAGAAAAGAAAAATGGGGAGGACTCTTTTCTCCCTTTGGGAAAATTATTACAAAAGTTAATTTTATTATTATTTTCCTAGTTGTGTTTGGGTTTGTCTCCCCACCAGAATGTGGGAATCTTAGGAATCAGAGCTCTGCCTTCATTTTTTATACCTCTCAAACCTGGGAGAATTCCACACAAGAAGTAGGTGCTCAGGAAAGATTTGCTAAAGCTGTAAGGAAAGGAAGAAGAAAGGAAGGAGGGAAAACAGAGAGAAAAAGGGATAGATGGAAGGAAGAGAGAAAAGGAGCAATTCCTCAGCAGAGTGTACTGTTCACACAAACTGCTCTTTGTCTTCTCTTCAAATTCTCCCCAGCCTCTGTCCCAAATAATTTTCATTACATCTGAAATAAATAAATTCCAAAATCAATCTTAAAATGGGAGGGAGAAGAGTCCATCATTGTAAAATAGCAACCTGCAACCTGAGGGTATGTGAGGGGACACAGAGGAAACTCACATGTCACTCCTCATTACAGACAGCCACTGATTTGCTAGTAGGGATAAGAAGCTCTTGTTTCTTTCTAAATCTCTGTTCAGAAATCCATTCCTTTACTGTAGTTCCAGTACCTGCAACTGACTCACTTATTCTCTCCATTATACTGAGGTTGACGTTCCTTTTCCCAATATCCACGCAACATTGCTATTGATATAGGGGAAAAAATGGGAGAAAGAAGAAGAGAGGGGGGGAGAAGAATAGGAGGAGGAAGAGGAGGGAGGAAAAGGAGGAGGGGAAGGAGGAGGAGGAAGAGGAAGGAGAGCAGGAACTGGAGGAGGAGTGGGGAGAAAGGAAAAGGAGGAGGAGGGAGAAGGGAAGAGGACGAAGAGAGAGAAGGAAAGAGGAGGATTGTGATAATGATAAGAAGAAGGAGGGGGAGGAGTTAGAGGACGAGGAGGAGAAAAACCATCAATAACAAAAATAAACAAACAAGTCAAACAAAACACAAGACATTGCTCAAAGACAGTTTTAGGGATTGCTGGACATGGAAGTAGAAATAAATCTCATTTAACATGTCAGAGCTGGCTGCATATTATTGAAGTCTGAAGGAAAATGATCATTTAAATGGGGGAAATAATACCTGTATACTTAAAACCAATCTTTCTAAAATCTTTATAAGTACTTCATTGTATAAGTCAGTATGTGTTGGCACTTGTTGTTGTTGTTAGGTGCCAATGAGTCTATAAATAGCAAATGAACACTGTCAGGTATAGTGCGATAAAATTAGCCCCCCAGGTTGGAAGGCACTCAAAAGACTACTGGGGAATAGTTGCCTCCTCAAAGTAGTGTTGGCACTAGTAAGAATCAAAAGAAAGGTAAGGCATAGTTTATTTAGTTTACAATCCAGGTAACTAGATTAATAATACATGAAGTCTACCACAAAAAGGCTGGTCGCTCTTGCCCACTGATGCCATTGTGATGGACATTAATTGAAAAACTCAGAGAATTGTAAACTTTGAATCTGTACGAGGAGAAACAATGAAAAGACAGGTAAATCTCAGTGGAGCTGAGTAGAAATGTTCCTACTCCTAACTTCTGGTCTTTGTGCTTCCTGATTTTGCTTATTTTGCTTAACTTCCTTGTTATCCTTGTTAAATTTCTACTAATCAAGAAATTCTTAATAAAATAATCATTATTAAACACTGTAATTACCTCTGATAATGTTAAAGAGCTACTGCTTTTTGTTTACAGATGAGTAGAGTTTTATTCAATCATATAACATTCTTCCTACCAGTCTAAAGACACTGAGAAATTGAGCCAATCTGATTTACCAAGAGAAACTCATTTCTGGTGAATGTGAGAACTTAGTAGAGGTATAAGAGTTAGTTTACTTTTGCCTTGTCCACGCTGTTGTTGTTAGGTGCTGTCGAGTCGGTGTCCGACTCATAGCAACCCTATATACAACAGGCAAAACACTATTGTCAGTGCTTCTCTGCTACTCATAGGGTTTTCAATGGCAGATTGCTTTTTGGGAGTGGGTTGCTGGGTGCTTCTCCTAAGGCTACAGCACATTGTGTTCCCAGGTGGTCTCCCATCCAGGTGCTAACCAGGGCCAACTCTGCTTATCTACTGAGATTTGATGGGATGAGATGCCACAGTGCAAGGAAGGTGTACCCCAGGCTGGGCTTGAACTCTCGATCTTCCTGCCTCATCATCTTCAGCAAGTTGATTACTGGCATTTGCCCATGGCTTGTCCATATAAGTGTACTTAAAACAGTAGGAACATATGGAAAACACATAGAATATGTGCAGAAATGTAGACAGGATTCTAAAGCTATGGGGATTTTTTTCCCCCTTAACTAAAAGAAAGGCCCATTTCATCATATTTTCTTTTATTCTATGGCATCAAACTTCTAAGATCCATAGTTTAACTTAGTGTTAGACATTATCTATCTTATGTGCTAAATATAATTCTCTGAGTTA
Source organism: Pedetes capensis (assembly GCA_007922755.1). Lineage (NCBI taxonomy): Eukaryota > Metazoa > Chordata > Mammalia > Rodentia > Pedetidae > Pedetes > Pedetes capensis. Next base: position 22,295 of record VMDO01026974.1, read on the forward strand.
ATTACATTACTTCTATGAAAGCTATGTTCTTTGAGTTCTAAGCAACTGACTTGGCAATATCTTGAAACATAGCTGTTTATGATGTACTGTTTCACTGTTTATGAGTAAAGTAATTGTAAAAAAGATATAACACAATTCATACCTATGCCAATTGTATAGCAAAGCCATGAAATCATGGGCATAGAAGTTTAAAAATAAACAAGATTGCACAAAGCTACATCCCAGCTTTTCTAGTATTCAGGCTCATAAGGACTTGGCAAAATGAAAAGCAACCCGTTATGTTGCCTTTGTTGCCTTATTGAAACTAAGAAATCATAGAATTACTGTTAAATTAGCAAAATAAGGGGCTTGGAGTACAGCTCAGTAGTGGAGAACATGCTAGCATGATTGAGGCCCCGGTTCAATTCACAGTGCCACCACCAAGAACAAAAAATGAACAAAATAAACCCACCAGCTATTTGGCCAACTGAAACTTGAAATATGCAAAATGATAAGTTAGAGGTTATCCCTACGCTTGATCCAAAATTATCAGGCAACTGAACTTTAGTGAAAAGTAGTTAAAGGGAAAAGGAGAGAAAATCTTGGGAGCTGAAGGATACTCTGAAGAATGACTGCCACATAGCATCCATCTAAACTGTTCTAAAAGAAAAGGAGCAAGACTTGCATTGTTCCTGTTTTTCCACCTATATCAGGATGAGGTAACACAGTCTAAGGTGGGGAGGGGCCTGTCCTGCCATTAGTGTAACTATTATAACACAATGCCCAAAATACCTTATTTGCCTGATGACAAGTTATCCTATTTCCAGGTGTGTCCTTAAGACAACTGGTGAACACACACTTGTCTTCTCATTTCTCGTTTTCCACTGACTATGATGCAAGTCAGAAGGGACAATCTTTTCTCAAATTTTTATTAGCATATATTAATTGTGCCTGCAGCAGTACCACTGTGGTGTCCAATCCCATGAGATCTTGGAAGCTAAGCAGCTAGCAGGGTTGGGTCTGGTTAACTTGGATGGGAGATCGCCTGGGAATACCAGGTGCCGCAGGCTTGGAAGAAGGACATGGAAATCCACTATCAAGAAGCAATCAGTCATTGCAAGCCCTATGAATAGCAGAGAAACACCAATAATACTGTTTCTGCTGTTGGATGTAGGGTCACTATGAGTTGGACACTAACTTGATGGCATGTAACAGTAAGAACAACAAATATTAATTGTCCAAAGGGATGTCTCTGTGACATTTCCATACATGTTTATAATGTACTTTGGTCATATTCATTCCTATTGCTTTTTCTTATCTATCTTCCTTTTTTCCCCTACCCCATTCCTAGTTTTAGTTTCACATCTTTCTTCTTTCTTCCACCTAGCTTCCACATAAGAAAGAAAACATGATACTTGCCTTTGTAGGACTGACTTATTTCACCTAACATGACTATTTCCAGTTCCATCTATTTTCCTGACAATGACATGACTTCATTCTTGTTTATGGCTGATTAAAACTCCAATGTGTAGATATACCACATTTTCTTTATCCAGTCATCATTTGATGGATATCTAGACTGATTCCATAATCTGGCCATTGTAAATAGTGCTGCAAGAAATATGGGTGTGCAGGTATCCTTGTAGTAAACTGCTTTTTATTCTTTTTGTATATACCCACAAGTTGGTATCCTGGATCATATGGAAGTTCTATTTTTAATTTCTTCAGGAACCTCCAAATTGATTTCCAAAGATTCTGGACTAGTTTACATTCCCACCAACAGTGTAAAAACAGTACTAAGATGGAACAATCTTAGTAGCCACTTTGGATCCCATAGTGAAAGAGGTGCATAGGTGGTTAGCAGAGCCCTCTACCTCTAGCCTGTACAACTAATTTTAATTGCTACTACAAAAGGAAGAAATAAACTTCTGTCATGCTTACACTGTTGATCTTTATTTTATTTATTTTTTTCTCTTTTTGCTATAGCAGCTTAAAATGTACTCCAGCATAGGAAAGAAGAATGCAAATGATGTCCATCTATAGGGGTCATGGTTTTTGGATATTTGTGAAAAAGAAATACAAAATTCTTAGAACTTTAAATAAACACTGAGTATAGTTGGATGACACCTCAGAGATATAAACAAGAAATCCAAACTAGTGAGTAGTTTGAATATGGGTTGTTGTTAGGCACCTTTAAGTCGCATCCAATTCACAGCCACCATCACAGGGTTTTCAGTGGCTGATTGTTTGGGGAGTGGATTACCAAGTCCTTCTCCCATTTTTTTGTAGTCCTGGAAATTGAACCCAGGGCCTCAGAGAGCACAGAGCAGCACTCTACCAGCTGAGCTAAATCTAAGCCCATGGTTTGAATATGGGTAGTTATTGAAATCCTAAATGTACATTAGATACCCAAAGAAATAGTATACAAGACAAAAGGATAAAGTGCATAGGTTGGAGGAACTCCTAATATAAATATGAGCAGAGGAGGGTAATAAGCCTACATGACAAAGAAGAAATGGCTAGAGAGGTAGAGAAATAAAAAGCTAATGAAACAAACATATTTACTCAAATTCCACAGTAGACACTCAGAATATTTCCCCTTTGAAACTTTATATTTTACCAATTTTTATGTGGATTTTACATTACCAGGTATAAAAAATCTATTAAACTCAAACTATGTTAATATTTTTAATAAAAAATATTTCAGGTAGACATACATCTTTCAAATTCCAGAAATTCACTTTCTACAACTAAGCTCTCTTATCAGTGTATTAACTGGAAATATGAGAAAGTCCAGCTAACATCTCAGTAAAGGCCTTCAGATGCTGTGATATGTGGAAAATAGAATGTCAGTCCTGTTTTCTGTCATCTTGTACATTTTCACCTACACAAACCAGCACATCACATAAAATGAATTTCCTTACAAGATAAGCTTTTACCTTTTAGCAAGTGGATACCTGGCAATCACAGTTCTGGAAAGGTACAAATGACAAATTTAAACAAGGAAACTTAATGAAGAATTTGTTTACAAAAGTATGAGAAGGCTAAGGAAAATCAATGAGAGGGTGCAGAAACTTGGGACTAGTAGCAGAAGAGAGCAACTACCCCAAGCATATTGTGAAAAGAAGAGTTAACAGCTACCCAAACAGGTAAATACCTGTGGAAGAGCTTCACCAAAAATAAACAGCAACTTTCAGTAAAGACAAAAATCCAAGGGAATAAATGTATGAACTTCACTTTCCTGGGATCTTTGATATCCTGCCATTATTCCCATTGAGGAAATACAACCAAAAAACAATGATCGGCTCCTGTTCTCCCAATCACACTGCAGGGGATAAAGGGTAGGTGGCTCATCTGGTGGTATAAGTGGGAAGTATATGCCTTTACGCGGAGTCAAAATGGCAGACAGATAACACACACCTTCTGTTCCGGAGCAATAAGAAGCCTTGATTAGGGGTTTAAAAAAGCCAATTGAATAAATAGAAACAGAGATAATTTAGTTTGAGAGATAGAGAATGAAACTAGGTGTGCACTGAAATCAAGGATTAGGCTTCAGAGGAGCTACACAGTGGCCAGCAGCAGGACGCCGCCATTTCGCCATCACACAGACAGAGGATAGAATCCCAGAGACTTGGAGGGGATTTCGC